>CAUYPK010085723.1:0-17832 GCA_963574355.1 Loris lydekkerianus | reverse complement strand
AGCACCATTTGTTAAATAGGGAATCTTTTCCCCACTGAATGTTTTTAATTGGCTTGTCAAAGATTAAATAATGGTAAGTAGCTGGATTCATCTCTTGGTTCTCTATTCTGTTCCAGACATCTACTTCTCTGTTTTTGTGCCAATTCCATGCTGTTTTGATCACTATCGATTTGTAGTATAGTCTGAGATCTGGTAGCGTGATTCCTCCCGCTTTGTTTTTATTTCTGAGTGATGTCTTGGCTATTCAAGGTTTTTTCTGATTCCATATAAAACAAAGTATTGTTTTTTCAAGATCTTTAAAGTATGACAGTGGAGCTTTAATAGGGATAGTGTTAAAATTATATATTGCTTTGGGTAGTACAGACATTTTAACAATGTTGAATTTTCCCAGCTATGAGCATGGCATGTTTTTCCATTTTCCAATTTGTTAACATTTTCAGCTATTTCTTTTCTTAGAGTTTCATAGTTCTCTTTATAGAGATCTTTCACGTCTTTTGTTAGATAAACTCCCAAATATTTCATCTTCTTTGGCACTACTACTGTGAATGGAATAGAGTACTTAACTGATTTTTTCAACTTGACTACTGTTGGTATATATAAAGGCTACTGATTTATGAATGTTGATTTTGTAACCTGAGATGCTGCTGTATTCCTTGATTACTTCTAAGAGTTTTGTAGTAGAATCCCTGATGTTTTCCAGATATACAATTATATCATCTGTGAAGAGTGACAGTTTGATCTCTTCTGACCCTATATGGATACCCTTGATCACCTTTTCTTCCCTAATTGTGGTGGCTAAAACTTCCATTACAATGTTAAAGAGCAATGGAGACAATGGGCAGCCTGGAAAGAAAAAACAATCCCATTTCTTTGTGAGCAAGAGACTTGAACAGAAACTTCTCTGAAGATGACAGATGGCCAACAAACACATAAAAAAGTGCTTATTGTCTTTAATCGTCAGAGAAATGCAATTCAAAACTACTTTGAGAAATCACCTAACTCCAGTAAGATTAGCCCACTTCACAAAGTCCCAAAGCTACAGATACTGGTGTGGATGTGCAGATGGAGACAAGGGAACAATTCCAAACTGCTTGATTGAGTTGCAAACCGATACAACCCTTATGGAAAGAAGTATGGAGAATCCCCAAAGACCTAAAAGTTGACCTTCCATTTTATCCTGCAATCCCATTATTAGGTACCTACCCAGAAGAACAAAAATCTTTTTATTACAAACACATTTGCACCAGAATGTTTATTGTAGCCCAATTCATAATTGCCAAGTTATGGAAGCAACCCAAATGTCCATCAACCCATGAATGGATCAACAAATTGATATATAAATATATATATATAATGAAATAATATTCAGCCATAAAAAAGATAGAGAACTTTACATCTTTTATGTTTACCTGGATGGAGCTGAAACACATTCTTTCTAATAAAGTATTTCAAGAAGGGGAAGAAAAACATCCAATGTACTAAATGCTATTATTAAACAAATATATAAATACTTACACACTCATATGATTGATAAAGCACAAATATAGTCTAGGAAGGGAAAGGGGAGAAGAAGGAAGAGGGAGGGCAGGGGAAAGTTGGTGGGAGGAGGGAGGGAATTTGGGGTGATCTCAGCTAATGTGTACAATGCAAAGGTATATTCCAAAATAACTAACAGTAAATTTTAAATATTTTTCCACAAAAAATAAGCAAGTGAGGTGATGGTTATGTTAATCAGTTCGATTTAAGCATTCCACATTGTATATCAAATCATCACATTGTACCCCATAAATGTATGCAGTTATGATTTTAATTAAAAGTTAAATTAAAAAGATTAAGTAAAATCCCATAAGGTCTTTTAAAATTAATTTGAAATTTGTTATTATATTTTATTGTATTATTTTATTGTTATATGCTAATTATTTTATTATTCTATTTTTATTTTTATCTATAATAAAATGCATTTGAGTAAATGTAAATATACATGTCTGTGTAATAATCATCAAAATTATGATGTAAACATTTTATCCCAAAATAGTGCCTGTGTCCTCTTTTATTTATTCTGCTCATGAGTAGAAGAACTTCATTTTAATTTTTACTCATGTTCTCCTGATGAATAATGATGGTGAATATTTTTTCATGTACGTTTAAGATAATTATATATCTTCCTTTGTTAAGTGTCAGTTCAAATCTTTTGTCCAATTTTAAATTGGGCTATTTCTCTTCTCATTGAGTTATAATAGTTCTTTATATATTCTGAGTTCAAGACCACTTGTTCAATATATGTACTGACAATGGTTTCTTCTAATCTGTAGCTTGTGTTTTCATTTTCTTAATTGAGTCTTTCAGGAGCAGAAGTTAATAATTTTCATAAAGTCTCATTCCTAATTTATCTTTACAGTTTGTGCTTTTCATATTTTACCTAAGAAATCTTTATCAATCCTAAGACCATGGAAAATTTCTTCAAGGTTTCTTTGAAAAATATCTTAGTATTAGCCTTCACATTTAGGTTAATGAACAATTTCAAGTTAACCTTGCAAGTACAGCTTGAGTTAGAAGTTCAAGTTTGTTTTTTCTCTCTATATATCCACCGCAATTTATTGAAAATATTTCACTTTCTTGATTGAATTACCTTTATCTTTTTGTAAAACACCAACTATTCATGTATGTGTCTATTTCTATGATCTGTTGACCTATGCACTTATCCTTATGCAAATATACCATATTCCTAATTACTGTTTTTATTAAAAGACATAAAACCAGGTACTATAAGTCTTCCGGTTGTGTTATTTTTATTCAAAATTGTTTTAGATGTCTTTTTTTCTATAAAAATTGTTTAGAATGATCAGATTGTCAATTTCTAGGAAAATTACTGCTAGAATTTTGTTAAAATTATTGTAAATATACAGACTAATTTAGAGAAAATTTGTCATCTTCAAAGTATTTATTTTTCCAATTTATAAATATGAAGTATTTCTCTATTTTTTCTTTAAGTTGTCTTATAGATGGTTTGTAGTTTTTAGGTATAGTTCTTATGTGTATGTATAACTTAGCAAGTATTTTTCTAACATTTAATATTTTTCATGTTGTTTTATATGAAATTGTTTACTTAAGTCTATTTTCCAATTGCTTACTGCTCCACATAAAATATACAATTTACTTTTAAATATTCTTGCATTCCATAACTTGCTAAAATAACTTTTTAGTTCTAATGCCTTTGTTATTGATTCTTTAGAATTTTCCACACAAAAAATCATGTCATCTGCAACAAAATATGAACATATTCTTCCATTTTTCATCTATATTTCTTTTATTTTTCCTATTGGGCTTTGACCTCCCACATCATGTGGCATATAGTCAGTAAGAGCTGAAATTTTTACCTTGTCTCCAATTTTAGGGGAATTACATTCGTCGTTTTGTTATTAAGTATGACATTAGCTGTAGGGTTTTTTTGTGTGTGTGTGTTGATGTTATCACAATTAGAAGCTTCTTTATATTCTTAGTTTCCTATGGATTTTTAAAAATCATGAATGGATATTAAATGTCAATTTTTTACCTCAATATAGATGATCTCTTTTAGTCTATTAATAAGATAAATCATATTACTGTTTTGTTTTTTTTTTTGAAAAAGTAAGCAAACTTTGCATATGCAGGTTGAATGTCTCATTTGAGCATGGTATCATACTCTTTTTTCTTTTCTTTGTTTCTTTCTTTTCTTTTCTTTCTTTCTTTTTTTTTTTTTTTTTGAGACAGAATCTCATTGGATCACTCTGGGCAGAGTATCATGGCATCACAACACACAGCAACGTCAAACTCTTGGGGCCAAATGATCCTCTTGCCTCAGCCTTCAGTCGCTGGGACTATAGGTGCCCACCACAATGCCTGGTTACTTCTAGAGATAGGATCTCGCTCTTGCTCAGGTTGCTCTGGAAGTTCTGAGCTCAAGCAGTGCACCTGCCTCAACTTACCAAAGTGGTGGGATTTCAGGCATGAGCCACTGCTCCCAGCCTACGTTTTTCTTGAATGAACTTTGGTAATTTGTGTCTTTAATGGGTTTTGTTAATTTAATCTAAGATTTCTGATTTATTGCATGAAGGAGTTCATGATATTTGTAAGATATATAATGATTTACTTTTTGCATACCTAATGCTAATAATTTGTGTTTTTTTTTTTTTCTGACCACTGTTACTAGAAGATTTTTATTTTATTGCTTAAAAAAAAAAAACCTTTAGTTTCATTGATTTTCTTTTGCTGGTTTTCTCTTTTCAATTTTATTGATTTCTGCCTCCTTCATTCTTCTTGTTTTGAGTGTAATTGGCTGTTCTTTTTCTAGATTTCAATGGAGAAAATTAGCTCATTAATTTGAAACATTCTTTTCTTCTGTAAGCACTTAAGGACTTGAGTTTCCTTTTGAGTTCTGCTTTAATTGCATCTAAAAATTTTGAAGTGTTGCACTTATTATCATTGGTTCAAATATTTTCTAATTTTCTTTGTGATTTTTTTCTTGGTGCATAAGTTATTTAAATGCAAGTTGTTCAATTTCCAGACATCTGGGACTTTTCTAGATATATTATTGATGCTATTTGTAATCTAATTCCATCTCGGTCAGGGGAAATATTATTTTATGATTCATCTTAAGTTCTATACTCAAGCACATTTTATGGGCCCTTAAAATTGTGCATCTTTAGTTATTGTGTGTAGTGCTATAAATAATTGGCAATTAGGTTAATGTCCAATCTTCTGTGTCTTTACTAATACACATTCACACTTTTGCCATTTTTATTTTTAAATTTCTTTCTGTAGATTCAAGTTGCCTCCCAGAGTATTGTTACTTTAACATTTCTCAGAGGGCAATTTCTCAGAATATACTCTGAGTTTTTGTTAATTTGAAAATTTACTCATTTCACTTTCATCTTTGGAGTTTTCTTCACTGGTTATAGAAAACTTAGTTGATAACTTTTTTCCTTCAGCTTCCTGAATGCCATTTCAATGTCTTCTGATTTGTAGAGTTTTTGATAAGAAGTCATTTGTTATTTAATTCCTGTTATGGTATACATTATTTACCCTTTTTCTCTGGCTTTCAAGATTTTCTCTTTATCTTTGACTTTCAGCAATTTGAATACAATGTGGGTCCAGAAAGTTTTTTTTTTTTCTTTTTTCAGTCTTCCTTGGAGTTGGTTGAGGTTCTTAGACTGGCACTCAGTCAAGAGAAGGATAAAACTCACAGATCTGGATCCATACATACTACTCTACCTTCTAAGAGCGGATTTCTCCGTGGTCTTTGTTAACTTTTTCTCTGAGATCTCCCCCTACATGCATGTAGTTGTTGAGCTTATTCTCTGAATTTTGGTCTCATTTTTCTGTTTTTTACATTACCACAAATTTCCCCTTGTATTTCCAGCTTCTTTCTCAGATCTGAACTCTGACTTCTAAAGCTTTTACCTGGTAGGCTATGTGTTTTTAATCTTTCCTCTGCCCTTTTCCATAGCCATAGCCAACTGGATTGGGGAATGTCCCCAATTTCCAAACTGAAAGTTCCTATCCGTCCCAGTTGCAAGTTTTTTAGATTAAACTCTCTCGCAGTTACCGTCTGCTTTTAGATACTTTCAAGTATCTTTAAATAGTATTTTATTAATTTACATAATTTTTATCATTGTTATCTGTGGGAATTTCTTGTGAATCCATCTATCCTCCATTATTACTAGAAGTTAAGTCTTGAATTTAAAGTTTTTTTTTTTGTTTTGTTTTGTTTTTTTGTATCCCCAAATTTACAAACACTATTGTTATTCCACATAGGGATTTTTATTCTTGTTGCCTTAGAGATTACATTTTCTTTCTTCTGAAGTGTGTCTTCTAGTAGTTCTTTCAATGAGGGTTTCTTATGCTATCTATAGTCTCCTACTTTTTTCCTGAAATACTATTTTGCTGTCACAATGAATGATAACTAGGTCAACGTAGGATTTTGGCTTGACTCATTCTCTTAAGGCATTTTGACTCTGGTTGCTTTTAAAATCTGTTCTTTCATATTTTGTACTTTTAATATAATGTCCTTTTTAAATAATAACATGTATTAATTGTAATTTATTTTGTTCAGAACCTATTGTGAAGGTGACTCTGAGTATCCGTAGTTTTTATAAATTCTGGAAATTCTCAGTAATTATTTTTGAGAATTGTGTCTTCACATTCTCTTCTGTCCTTCTGAAGCCCTTACTAATTTATAAAAGGTTTTAAATATTACATATATATTATATATGTGTATATATAAGGTACTACATATATATGATATATACTATACATATATTCTATATTTCTTAATTCTTCTTTTATAGTTTCCATGACTGACTAATTTAATATTTAGCTTCCAATTCGATAACTCTTATTTTAGCTGTATGTATTTGTGGTTTAGTTTACGTTATATTTTTAATTTTGTGACTTTTGGTTTCTCTGTTTCATTTTATATTTTATACCTTTAATATACATTAGCTATTTATTTTGGAATTCTCAATTTGGTAGTTACAACATTTGATGGCTTGAGGAGGGAGGGTCTCATCTCATTGTTGTGACTCATTTGATTCAGGGCCCTCCATTCCAACATCTTTTTCTGCATGGTGCTAAACCTTTATCTCCCATGATTCTTTGAACTGCAAGCTTCTTGCTAACAAAACCCAACATTGGTCCATTTTTTAAAAGAAGATGAATGCTCTGAAAGAGATGTAAGATAGGACTTGTTTCCTTATTTTGAACTACATGTAGAATTCTCCATAAATATGTCATATACATGTTCTGACTTTTCTTATTGATGGTGGCAGGTGCTTTGATCAAACCAGGATTTAGTAGTCATAGTTAAGTGGTTATTGTTTTTAATCAGAGCTAAACAGAAGCAAATGACAATCTCATTTATAGTCAGAACAAAAGAAAAGAAATTATTCCTCATCTAAGATGTTAGGAAATGAAGCCAAGTAATTATTGTGGGAATAGGATAGAATGTTAGTCCTGTATTGTCCAATAGTTCTTCTCCTGCATAATGATTCTGACGTAAAATGATCAATGAGCTACAGACACAAATACTTCTTGGAGGAAAGAAGCTTTAATTTGTTTGTGGTTTATTTAGGTCTCCTGTCTTGGAAAAAAAGGTATATCAATTGGTGCTTTCAAATCAAACTTATCTGCATTCAAATTAATCAAATTCGGTTTTATATACTTTACAATTTGTCTTCTTTTCTGTACAATTAATGTAAAAATTTGACTTTAGATTGCTCAATAAATCACCAATTAAAATTTACATATACCTATTAGAGAAATACACCATAAAAAATCTTTTTTGATTAGTAAGATATTACCTTTAATTTAATGGACTTGATAAAGCAAGGTATTTAGATTTAAGAAACCTGGCTCACAGTTTTGGTTATATTGCCTGGTAACCCTTATAAGTATGTTAACTTCTCTGTGTTCAGTTTCCACATAGCAAAGAGAATGGTTGAGACAGAAAATGACTAATGTGCTTATTTATTTAAACATTCTATATTAGTTTGCTCAGACTACTTATTCCAAAATACCTATGACTGTTCTCAGTTCCAATCTAACTCTCCACACACTTTCTAATTCTCTTTTAGTGCTCCAGGAGTTCACATTGTTCTTTCTCCTTTTCTGAGCCGTGGGTCACTTAGACCAGAGACTCTCAAATTATATACCTCAAATCTCAGAGAGCTCATATAGTCATTCAAATTATAAAGAAACTGTAAATCCTTAAATGCATCAAATATATTCTGTAGACTGAAGGTGACTAATTATGTTTTCACTTTAATTTTTCAATGATGGGTTTTCAAATATGCTTGCACCCAATTTTTCAAATATAGGTAGGTGTTCCTGTGATTAGTAAAATTAAAGTAATTCATTTTAAATAAGTCTGAGCTTCCCAATTAATATATAATTAAAGCATAACTATTCTTACTCAGGGATATATGAAAATTTTCGTTTTAATAATGTTTGGAATAACTTATCCTACACTCTTTACTTCTATTTCTTTAATTTCAATATGAGTTGCCTTTGAAAATATATCCAGATATCAGTTTTTAGAAAGACTTCTTGTCAAATTACTATAGAAAAAATAATAGATAAATGATATAAACTCATTCTTCCCCATAGCAATTTAGATGAAATTTTTTTAATTTCAAAATATTAAGGGGGTACAAATGTTTTTGTGACATGGATAGTTTTTATAATGCTTTAGTAAGGGTTAAAATTGTGCCCATCATCCAAATAGCGTTCACAGGTAGGTTTTTACTTATCCCTTCTTTCCCCTCCCTCTTCTTGATTTCCAATGATTTTTACTTCTTTCTGTGTTCATGTGTGTTCATAATTAGTTTCAAAATTTTAGAGAGTACATATGGGGTTTGAAGTGAGATACTTCACTTAGGATAATGGTCTCCAGTTCCATTCAAATTGCTGCCAAGGCGTTAATTCATTTTTTTTTCTTTTTTATGACTAAGTAGAAATATATGGTGTACATATGCCACATTTTCTTACTCCACTCATGAACTGATGAACATTTGGGTTGATTCCATATCTTTGCAATTGTGAATTGTGCTGCAAAAACATTCGAGTGCAGGTTTCTTTTTGATAAAACAACTTCCTTTCCTTTGAGTAGATATCTTAGTGGGATTTTTGGATCAAATGGTAGGTGTACTTTTAGTTCTCTGAGAAATCTCATACTGTTTTCCACTGAGGTTGTACTAATTTGAAGTCCCACCATCAGTGCATACCATTTCTTTCTCTCTGCATCCATACCAGCATCTATTGTCTTTCAACTTTTTAATAAAAGCCATTCTAAAGGGTGTAAGAAGATATCTCATTGTGATTTTAATTTGCATTTCCTTGATGATTAGTGATGTTGAACAGTTTTTTTCTCTCTCTCTCTTTCTTTTTACTTTATTTTATTATATTATTATTATTATTATTTTTGGTTATTTGTCCATCTTATTTTAAAAAGCTTCTGTTCATCTGGATATTAATTGTTTATCAGATGTAGAGTTTGTGAATATTTTCTCCCATTCTGTAGGTTGTGTGTTTGCTCTGTTGATTATTTCCTTTGCTGTGCAAAAGTTTGTTTTTTTAATTTGATCAAATTCCAGTTATTTACTTTTGTTGTGGCTATAATTGTCCTTGTGGTCTTAGTCATGAATTTTTTTCCCTAGGGCAATATCTAGAAGAGTTTTCCCCACATTTTCTTCTAGTTGTTTTCATGGTTTTATGCTTTGCATTTAATTAACTTTGAATTAATTTTGTGAGTGATAAGAGATAGGGGCTATGTTCCATTCTTCTGCATGTGGCTATCCAATTTTCCCATCACCATTTTTGGATTAGAGTTTCTTTCCCCCAGTATATGTTGTTGTATGTTTTGTCAAAGATCAGTTGATTGTAGGTAGATGATTTTAGGAGCAAATGTTATGATCCTCAAGCAATCCATAATACAATAATAAAGATGAACATATAATCAATTGAAAACACCTTCAAAAGTGACATATTAGTGTTCAAATTAGGTTATAATTCAGATCATTAAATGATCATGTTATTATAAATATAGTATAATATTTGAGGTTATTTTATTTGGGCTCTATGCAGTTAGTTCCTTCTTGTTGATGACCTTTATGCTAGATGATTATCTCCTAAGTATGTGCAAGTTGTATTATGTTTCTTTGAAAAAAATTATACAAAAAATCAGATACTTACTTTTCATTATAGTTTATATAGATCCACACAAAAAAGCGATAGAGTGTGTTCAATATAAGAGTGAAGTGTGAGGGGATTACTTTGGTTAAAGTGTGAATTTACTGTAGGAGGAACAAGAATAAACTTAAGAGACTATGGTAGGCAGAATTCTTTAAGATGTGCCCCCAAATTCCTGTTTTAGGTGTATGTCCTTCTTCTCCTAGTTATTCAATCAAATAGTAATCTAGATACTCCTGTGAAGATATTTGAAGATGGAATTAAGATCCCAAGTCTGTTAATCTAGACATAGGCATATTATGTGTGGATCTGATGTGATCTACTCAAAAGAGCTACTTAAAGCAAAGTATTTTCTTTAGAAGATTGAGGAAGAGGAGGCCAGAGATCCAAAGCACAAGAAGGATTTGATGTGCTGACAGATGATAGCTTGAAAATGGAGGGAGTGCCACAAAAAGAAATGTGGGCAGCCCCTGAAGTTGAGACCAATAGACAGTAAATAGTGAGGACTTCAGTCTTACAGCTGCAAGGAACTTAATTCTGCCAACAAGAAGAATGAACTTAGAATTGGCTTTTCTTCCAGAGCCTACCCATAAGAACACAGCCTTTCTGAACCTTGGTTTCAGCCTATGATGCCCTGAACAGAGAACCACCAGTGATACCATAATCCTTGCTGGACTTTGAACATACAAAACTGTGAGCTAATAAACCAGTGCTGTTTTAAGCCACTAAGTTTGTAGTAATTTGTTACTCAGCAATTACAGTTATGAAGGTGAAAAATAATGGCTGCTTGGATTATGGTAGTGGTGATAAAGGTAGAGAAAAGTAGAGCTAAAAGACATTTAGAAGCTAAAAATGACATTATTATGTGACAGATTGGAGGATAAGGGAAATGGGTTTATAAGATAAGGTGTCTTGTTTTTCATCATTCGTGATTTTTCACATCAGAAGTTAACCACAGTGAGTGGATCATGACATAGACATGAGAGAGAACATTAACTGAGTTTTAGATAAGTATAGTTTGATGTGCCTTTGAGAAAAATTAACAGGAGATGTGAAGTAGACAGTCAGCTGTGAGTCATTAGTTTATTGGTGATAATTAAAATCATGGGCATAGGGACACCACCTATGAATGACATGAGAAGAGGATGGAACTTCAATATTAGTAATAATTGAAGGTCAAGTGAAGGAGAATAAGCCCATAGGAAGACAGGCAATCAATTAGTGGGTAAGTGTCTAAGGCCCAAGACAGCAGTATTTCAAGAAAAAAAGAGTATGGATAATATGATTGAAGCTCCTGAGATGACGAGTAATAAATATTTCTCTTGGGGTTAGTCAAATGGGGTTTATTGGTTACCTTAGCAAGAGTTGTTGTCATGAAGTGATGGGGACAAGAACCAGATTGGAGTGAGGTACAGAGTGAAGATGAGGAAAGAAAACAAAATACTAAGTACAGATAACTCTAAAGAAGTTTGTGCATTTCTCTGATGATTAAGGATGATGAGCTTTTCTTCATGTGTTTGTAGATTTTGCGTCTGTCTTAAGCTGAAGAGGATTTTAGGCAATGCTTTAGGGCAAGCTGCAAACCACAAGCTTGAGGAGAACTTCATACCACCCTAAGCCTAGGAAGTTCCCTCGTCCTTCTATAGTATTTTCTTTTTTCAGTATACCACTCTGCTGAACACGATGACACAGGTCAGTTTAGAGAATTTCTAATACTCTTATTTTAAAATGTGATTAATGGGGGGAAACCTCTAAAATATATGCTCACTTTCTAAAATTAGAGGGGGGGGGAATCTCACTGGTACCAATAGGCACTTCTCTTTCTGCAGAAGTACAAGACATGATTTTTTATTTATACATATTTAGGGTACATGAAGATTGGTTACAGATATATTGCATAGTGGTAAAGGCCAAGCATTGTGAGTAACCTTCACCTAATTATTCTACATGGTACCCATTGGGTAATTTCTCTACCCACAGCCCTCATCTTCTGAGTCTCCAGTGCTATTATTCCACCTCTGCTCATGTATACTCCTGATTTTGTTCCCACTTATAAGTGGTAACATTCAGTATGTGGCTCAGTTATTGCACTTGAGATAATGGCTACCAGTTCCATCCATACTGGACATGGAAAACATGATTTCCTTCTTTGTGACTGAGCAATATTTCATTGCGTATTTTCTTTATCCAATATTCAGTTAATGGACAATTAGGTTGATTCATATCTTTGCTATTTTGAATTGTGCTGCAATAAACATTTGGGTGGAGGTATTTAACAGAATGATTTCTGTTCCCCCAGGTAGATACCCAACATGGAGTGCTGGATCAAATAGCAGTTCTAATTTTAGTTCTTTGGGAAAGCTCTGTACTGTTTTCCATAGAGGTGACACTAACTTACATTTCCAGCAACAGTTATATGTTTCCTTTGCTCTGGACCCTTGCCAGAATCTACTGTTTTTTCACTTTTTAGTAATGGCCATTTTGACTTATGTATAAACAGTACTTCACTGTGGTTTAATTTGCATTTCTCTGATGATTAGTGATGCTGAACATTTTCTGTAGGTTTGTTGATCGTTAGTCTTCTTTTGAAAATATCTATTTCCTTTGCCCATTTTTTAATGGGGCTGTTGGGTTTTTTGTTTATTTTTCTTGCTGAGTTCCTTGCCGATTTTGGATTTTAGTACTTTGGATGAACAGCGTGTGAATATTTTCTCCCATTCTTTAGGTTGTTTACATTGATTATTTGTTTTGTTGTGCAGAAGCTTTTTAGTTTAATTCGGTCCCATGTGCCCATTTTTGTTTTGCTGCATTTGCTTTTGAGTTCTTAGTCCTAAATTCTTTGCCTGGGCCAATGTCTAGAAGATCTTTTCCTAGGTTTTCTCCTACAATTTTTATAGTTTCAGCTTTTACATTTCAGTCTTTATTCTACCTTGAGTTTAGTTTTATATATGGTGAGAGATATGGGTCTGGTTTCATTGTTCTGTTTATGGCTATCCAACTTTCCTAGCACTGTTTATTGAACAGAATGCCCTAGTGTATTTTCTGTCTACTTTGTCTAAGATTAGTTGATTGTAGGTTGCTACCGTTCAAAGACATGAATATGATTAGTCAGACTCCTAGATTGAGAGGCAAACTATGAGCCCACTAAGAGCATTTCATTTTCTGTTAATGAAGGGGAATTGTAACAGGTAAGCAGTGAATGGTGCATGCACACAAGTCCAGTCAGATACATACCAACCCACATTGGCACATTTGTTACAGTATTCTCCTATCTATTCTTTCCATTCTGTTTCATTGTCATTATTCCCAGCTGTTCCCATAATTTTACACCCGTTTTTCTCTAGCCTCCATTCTCTCTCCTTGCAAACTCCTTTGTTTCCCTGTTTAATTTTTCAGGTAATCTTCATGAGCATTATTTTCACCTGTAAACTCCTATAATTAAAGATTTCCCTTCTGGCTCTGAAAGTGCTCTAAGATCCAGCCCCAATATATGCACTCAAATGTACTTCCCAGTAGCCTGTTAGCATTTACATGAAAAATTAAATTTAGCACTGGTGCCCATAGCTTAGTAATTAGGGCACCGGTCACACACACCAGGCCTGGCAGGTTCGAACTCGGCCTGGGCCTGCTAAACGATGACAACTACACCAACAAAATAGCCGGGTGTTGTGGCGGGCACCTGAAGTCCCAGCTACATAAGAGGCTGAGGCAAGAGAATCACTTAAGCCCAAGAGTTGGAGGTTGCTGTGAGCTGTGACGGCACTGCACTCTACCAAGGGCAACAAAGTGAGACTGTCTCCAAATTAAAAATAAAGAGATAGAGAGAAGTTAACTTTAATCAGAGTAGTTTTTTTTGATAACAATGTCTGTGTCAATACTATAAGGATAATACAAGCCCCATGTAAGACCCTAGCGAGGGTCTCCTTCCGCCCTGGAATGTCCTCAGCCCTCCACCAACTGCAGTATCCTCCTCCAAATATAACCTTCAGGGCCTAACTCATCGCTATAGAAAATTCTCTCATTCTTAACATTGTCATCCCTTAGCCATTCACACAGGTGAACGTTATGGTTTTTATCCCAATGGCTTTATGGTTTTATCCTAATGTATTAAATGTAGTGTAATATGGTTTATCCTAATGTTATTACAATAAAAAATACAATGTCACCCAATGTTTAATACAGACTCTTCACAAAATATAATAAATGTCTGTTTTTGACTTCCCATACTGTAAGTTTTTTAATATCTTATGACTCAGGAAGGAAATTTAACTGAATTTTCCATAGGCTAAAGTAGTTTTGAGGGCTTACTTGGCAGCCTGGCCTTCTCAAAGTACAAGAATTTGCTTAATTTCCCTCAATATGGGGCAACTAATAAATCAAAGGTAAGCCAATGCTAGCTTTTATAATGAAGTAAGTACTACCGAAACTGCCTGGTCCTTGTACATTTCTATCATAGTAATTACCACGTATATTGAACAGATGCAAAATAATCTTACCCAAGAAGATCCATTTCACCTGATGGTACCACACAGAGATACCCTGAGAGAAGCTACTGCTTCAAACCAGGAGAGGCAGAGTATTTTTATCACAAATGTAGGAGAAAATAATTATTCAAGGCCACCTCTATCAAATTGACAAACTCATCGTATTTCCTAATATGTCTTTGGATTTTCAGTGCATATAAAATAGAGATGACCATTTGCTGTTTCCAGCCACACTCCTGGTTGGCTCATGTGGTAAACATTCCTTGTTGTACTTAGCGTCTATCTCTACCCATCCCACCCCTCCTTGTGTACAGAACTGTGATGTTGCTGAGGGGACATGATCAGGGAAGGGGACCATCTCCAGGGAATAACTAGTTTCGGCCCATCAGAATTCTACCACCTGCCCTTGACCCATGTTGCAGAGTGTTTGGTAACAGGCAAGGTTTCCAATTCCAAGCAGTTAAGTGTTAGAAGTCTGCTGGGATCTTCTGGAACAGAACTTCTTCCCTCGAAAAAAGATACAGTACCTGTCTCTGAACCTCTTTTCATGTGAAATGATAAGTCTGTATTACCAAAGATGCATTTAATATAGTAAGATGTCACTTGAGCAGCCCAAAGCACCCTAATTTATTGAACCTTCCTTGACTCTGTTCTCCAATCCCCAAGACCACCATCGTAACTACGTGGATGCTGCTTTAAATCCTGACACCTGCATGCGCAGAATTTCTTCTCCTAATATCTGGGTTCTCTTTGCTTTCTTACACATGCAAACTACAGTGATTTAAGCAAAAGATAATTAGAAGATAAAATACACGTTGAAAAATTTTTGATGTCCAAATTGTAATGATGACCATCATCATGAATTAAGGTGGAATAAACTGTCCCTGATCACAAGAAATCTAGCAAAGGCCGTGATTATACACATTCAGGTTGTGGGAGCATTCAGAAGGAAGGTCGTATTTTTTGTCAAGCACTAGCAATGAATCCCTGTGAGCACACAATTTTCCTTCTCTGAATTCTGAAGCGTACTTACCACCTGCAGATACTGAGAAAACTGACAAATAGCTTCTGACAAATAGGCAACTATTCTATAGTAAAATGACACTAGGAAACATCTACTGCGCCAAGTTGCATTTTATATAGAAGAAAATACACTAAATTTTCACATCGTGGGTCAAATTTATATACTCCATGATACCACTTTTGGGAGAAAGCTTTCTTCTTCCCTCTCTTATAATACCCTTGTAACAACCTCAATCGGGAAACCAAGGGGAGGCTAAACAATATGCAGTCACAGCCTTAAATTAGAAAATTGTTCCCTGGCTAGACCTCTTCCTGAGTTCGCTAGGACTGTGTACTTCAATTTGAAGAAACCACAATGATCAAAGAAGATGTAAGGATACGGTAATGGGTCCATGTTTTGGAAACAAACATCAGGAAGGAGAATGCAAGGTCATTCAAACACGAAATAAACAATGTTAGGACACATCAGCAAGGGAACTACTCCATGTTAGAATAGCAGATAGCACAGTTTAGGTTCCAAATGAAAGTGTTGCCTAAAATCACATAGCAAAATTTTTTTTAAGCATGTCTTAAAATTGACTGGTTGCTTAAGGAGAAAACAGTTGAAACACTTGTATTGGACAGCAGCAACCAGGCTGGAGTAAGCAGAGATTTGAAACAGAAATTGACTGGAGCAAACACCTCACTGGAGTGAATCCAGCCTCTATCACTTGGTTATACAACTTTGGAAATCAAAATACAGTACTCCAACAGAGACTTAGTAAGACTGAAACACTAAGATTGAGCCCTTAGGCGCATACACATTTATGTTACTGTCACAATAAGCCCCTCAAATAGATACAAAACCATTAAACATTCATTAAAATCTTTCTATCAATTGCCTGCTTCATCAAAGGGGATTTCATTTTTATCCTGAACAGACGGCAAGCCCATCACAGGGCATTCTTTATGACCACAGCTTAAACACTGTCTGATTAAATTGTTCTAAAGCCAATTAAAAACTCAGCATTTACTTTAATAGGCCATAGCTACTGTTAAGAGGCAACATGAGCAAACGTAATCCATATATTGCCTCCTGTCTCTAGAGAGAAATTTGACAAACGACAGGGATTAATTTGGGTAATCAGCTTTACCTCAGTTTAGCTATTCCTTGCAACTTGAGCTCTCAATTAAAAGGGCAATTGGAAAGAGATATTAGCATTTCTTTCTCAAATATACATTGGAATTCTCCTAAGAGGAATTCATCAATATACACAAATTTTTAAATCTTGATCCCATGACAAGACAAAAAATTGTAAATCAGTATAGATATTTAACTCAAGCCCAAGTCTGAGCTCAATTTATCTTGTAGCCAAAATGGTAAAAGCTGCCTATTTATTAAACACTGTACCACGTGACCACGTTACATTATACCAAGTCCTTACTCACGTCCTGTCTAGGTTATTGAAAGCTATAATTTCAAGCAAAATGACCTATAAGGAAACCAATTTGACTATAGGCTTGTTGCTGTAAACAAGAGTTACGCTCCTATAGCATATTTCCAATCACAAAAATGTCACTACACTTCTAGATAAAGACCTAAAACACTTTTAACATCAAACATTGAAATATGTATGAGCTATACATATATTTACGATTAACAAACAAAGATCATTTTTTACTCAAGTTTTAATGAATTGGTGAGTGACAACAGTCATAATGGTGGTCAGTCAAATCATGAAATAAATGTTTTGCAAAGAGAAAATTATCAGGAGTATCTCTTTCCCCCATAAAGTTTAAAAAAAAAAAAAACCAGCACAAATCTGGTGGGCGCACAGAGCACTCTCATACTTGTTTTTATTGTGCATTTGTATGATTATCATGAACTTTACAAATTTTTATTTTTATTTTTTATTTATTTTATTTTTTTATTTTTTTACTAAATCATAGCTGTGTACATTGGTATGATCATGGGGCATCATACACTAGCTTCATAAACCATTTGACACATTTTCATCACACTGGTCAACACAACCCTCCTGGCATTTTCCCAGTTATTATGCCAAGACATCTACATTCCACATTTACTAAGTTTCACATATACCCTCATAAGATGCACTGCAGGTGCAATCCCACCAATCCCCCTCCCTCCACCCACCTTCCACCACCCTCCCCTCCCTTTCTCCCTTCCCCTTATTCTTAGGTTGTAACTGGGTTATAGCTTTCATATGAAAGCCCTAAATTAGTTTCATAGTAGGGCTGAGTACATTGGGTACTTTTTCTTCCATTCTTGAGATACTTTACTAAGAAGAATATGTTCCAGCTTCATCCATGTAAACATTAAAGAGGTAAAGTCTCTTTCTTTAAGGCTGCATAATATTTCATGGTGTACATACCACAATTTATTAAACCATTCGTAGATCGATAAGCACTTGGGCTTTTTCCATGACTTAGCAATTATGAACAGGGCTACAATGAACATTCTGGTACAAATATCTTTGTTATGATGTGATTTTTGGTCTTCTGGGTAGATGCCCAGTAGAGGAATTACAGGATTGAATGGCAGATCTATTTTTAGTTCTCTAAGTGTTCTCCATATCTCTCTCCAAAAGGAATGTATTAA
>CAUYPK010085722.1:0-14354 GCA_963574355.1 Loris lydekkerianus | reverse complement strand
GTGGGTGGGTGTGGGGGAGTTGGTGTGGAGGTGGGGGGAGGGGTGTTCTGCGGTGGGCGGTGGGGTGGTGGGTGCTGGGACGGATGAGGGAGCAGGGACGGATGAGGGAGCAGGGGAGGGATGAGGGAGCAGGGGAGGGAGAGGGAGCAGGGGAGGAAGAGGGAGCAGGGATGGATGAGGGAGCAGAGGAGGGAGAGGGAGCAGAATAGGGATGAGGGAGCAGAGGAGGGAGAGGGAGCAGGGACGGATGAGGGAGCAGAGGAGGGCCGAGGGCGAGGGAGCAGAGGAGGGAGGAGGGAGCAGGGGAGGGATGAGGGAGCAGGGGAGGGATGAGGGAGCAGAGAGGAGGGAGAGGGAGCAGGGGGAGGGAGCTGAAGAAGATGAGGGATTTGAGGAGGATATAATATTTTGTATATTCTGGGGCCAGCCCACTCCCTGTGTCATACTGGAGGTTGGAGCTGGCAAATGGGGAGGAAATCTGAAGCTACAATGACCTTTTAAAAACTGGGGAGGAGTTTGTCATTTGAGCAGGGAAACTTACTTATTGATATCATAGTACAGAAGGAGGATGCAGGGAGGTGCTTGTAGCACCCTGGTGATGCAGTTCTTACTGATTTTGCTTATTTGGGAATAAATGGATTTAGACATTTAAAAAAGAAAAGAGCCTCTTTCCTAACCTGTGCTTAAGGGGGTTGATGATGCCAGAGAAATTTTTGTGTGTACAAGGGGCTGTCCAGAAAGTATCTAGTTGTGTAATATGAAAATAGTACTAGCTATGCCTGAATACTTCCAGACAGCCCTCGTATTGTTTTAACGCGTCGGTCTGTTAGGGCGAGGATGCATGGAGGAGCTCATGGCTCAAGTTGGAGAAAGAATTTTCACACCAGCAGTAGACTAGTTTTAGGAAAGAACATTTATTTTACTTCTCAAGAAAAAAAGAGAAAGGAGGGAATAACTACAGTGCAGGGATGAAGGGCTGAAAGGGACGGCTCTGAGGAAAGGCACTCGGTGTTCTTAAGGCTAAAACTGGTTTATTTTTTCTGCGTCAGCAGAGTGATAACAGAAGTAGCTGCAAAGCTTGTGCATTTTTTTTCTATTTTCCCCTTTACTCCATGAGGCTTGCTTATTAAAGCCCTTAGAATCTGTTTTTTTTTTTTTTTTTTTTTTTTTTGGGGGGGGGGTCAGGAACTGAAGCAAGAGAGCTGGAGTGGGGAGCTCGCACCCCTACAGTCACTGAGGGCTCTTCAAGGCTGAGAAAAGACTTCTTAGTACTAACAGGTGTTTAAAACAAAACAGGGGGAAACAGGGGCAGTTGTAATGTGAGTTTTCTCTTCAGAGGGGTAATTATGTGTTGTGAGTTTATTTCTCTTTCTCTTTGATAGTTTATTTTTCCTCCCTTAGCTGGGTTATTAGTGAAGCCACCTTCCAGGTTGCCTGTCTTTAGAAGTGATTGCGCCCTGCTTTAAATTACCAGGCCCCTTCTGTGGGGGCCATCCTCCTTGTGTGGGTTCAGCTCCTAGGAGGCTTGTCTTGGAAGTGCTTCAGAAGCCCTCAGACTTGCATTGCAGACTCTTTATAACTAACGGACACACAGTCTTCCTCTGGCTTCAAGCACTTTCCCATCCTGTGGTACTCAGCCTCACCTTGTGTGTTAGGAATAAGACAAATTCTCTTCGGCCTTGCATTTTGCTTCTAAGTTGAAACCAGGATTAGCTGACCCTGGAGGCTATTTTAGGAAATGACTTCATGTGTTCCTTTTATCTTGATGTTTGTCACTAAAGTGTTGTGAAAATTCCCTTCCTATCTGTCATTTATATAAAAGATCTGATATTCCTACTTCTGATCTTTGAAATCCCTCAAGACCTCATTAAATCAGCGCTCCATCTGCCTGGATCAGAGTGAACAAATCTCTCCCTATTTCTCCATCACACCCATTCACCTCTTTTCTTCCTTGGCTAGATGATATCTTTTTAGCATAAGAAGTTTCTAACTTTTTCAGATTTCACCCAGCCTTTTCAAAGAAAGTGACAGCCACAACTCTAGCAAGGCCGCCACAGGAGCTGTGTTCCCTTCTCGTCCCCTCAAGAGGGCTTTCTGTCATCCTTACCTGGCCCATTAGAGGGTAGCCAAATGTGAAGCTGTGATGGGCCTGGAGGGACTGTGGCACCATATCCTTTAATCTTCACAGTGCCTCTGTTGGTCTCATGAGAAAAGAAGGAAGCTTCTGGAGGTTGTGGAACACTCCCCAGGTCACATTAGCTGACAACCCTGAGTCCACTGTTGATTTGACTCTAAAATGCTGCCAGTAAGGACAGAAGAGAGGAACTATCTGGTCTACTCCTCATCGAGTCCCCAAATTAAATGAGATAATACACGTAAAAGAACTCTATAAAAACTACCCCAGTGCTTTATTTGTTCTTGGGTCTGGGGATCTAACTACTTTCTAATAAAAATACTGAATTTTCATAATTAAGTACAGTAGAACATCTGTAAGTTGACCATCTAAGGGACTGTAACAAACTGGTTGACACATGCATATGGTCAACATAAGGAACTAGGCATGCTGTACTGATATGTATATGTGGTGCATGTCCAGTCTATGAGGATTAGGTCAAGTTAAGGAGGTGGTCAATGTAGGGAAAGTGGTCAACCGTGGAGAGTCTACTATATCTAACATTCTCTATTGTGCTTGTAAAAACAATATTCTTAAACTGTCAGCTCACTGTTTTGCTTACAACTAGTGTGCAGTAGCTCTTTTTGCTTACCACAAAGCACACAAGCGTAAGCATTATTTTCTCTTCACTTCCCGGCAGCGCCCCATCATCTCTATCTGCTGGGGCCACCGGGACTCACGGCTGCTGATGGCATCAGGACCAGCCCTGTACGTGGTACGTGTGGAGCATCGTGTGTCCAGCCTGCAGCTGCTGTGCCAGCAGGCCATCGCCAGCACCCTGCGGGAAGACAAGGACATCAGCAAGCTGGCCCTGCCCCCCCGCCTCTGTTCCTACCTCTCCACCGCCTTCATCCCCACCATCAAGGTGAAACACTGCACCACTCCCCTTCGTTCCCTCTTCAGGGCTGGCTCCCCACTGCGGGGCAGAAGGAAAGCAGGGACAGGAAACACTTAAGGGCTCCAGAGCATGCAGAGGGGTTCGTCTGCTACTGACTAGAGTTACAGGGTTCCGCCACATCGTCCCGTATCTGCAGCCTGCCCTGAGGACACTGTCAGTGTCCCTGTGAGGTGTGCCTTGTGTGGTGGATGTTATCTTTCCCATGGCAAAGCCTGTGTCATGAACAAAAGAGTGAACGTTCCTTTAGCAGTTCCTGTATGGTAATGGAATTGCACCAAGTGCTTTACAAAACTGTATCAATCCCAATTTCTGGCAGATGCTGCCATTATTCTGACTCGAGAAAGCAGGAAACAAGTTCATGAAAGTTAAGTAACATGTTCCTTAGCTAGTTTGGGAATCTTCAGGACTGGCCCACTCCAGTTCTAAGGCATGCTCCCTGCACTGTGCTCGGAGGGGTGACCCCACTGGGCTCTGAGATCTGCTCATTTGTACTGATGGAAGCTTGAGAAACTCGTCTGTTTTCAGTGGTAACACGTGGAATGGCTATGCCAGTGGCTGCCCAAGTGTGGGCTCCCCCTTACCCTTGGGCCCTCCCCGCCTTGCTTTTCTGTTTTGTATTCTCTCTTTATCAGACTGATTTGTTGGTTATTTTTTGAATCTGCCATAATTTTTTTTCTTGCTGCCTTACAATACTGATTCTACACCAGTGGTCCTTAATCTTGGTGTGTTACAGTGGTTCTCAACCTTCCTAATGCCACAGCCCTTTAATATAGTTCCTGTAGGTTGCAACCCACAGGTTGAGAACCACTGGTGCATTATAATGTGTTAGAAAGTACAGGGGCCCAAGCCCACTGCCAGAGACGTAGATGTAATCGTCTGAGGTGGGAATCGCTGCTCTACATCACAGAGTCGGCCACTCCTGAGCACCCAGCCTGTGCTGCGTCAGAGCAGCTTTAGTTGCCCTGATCCATGCCTACTCTCTCTCTCTTTTTCTGGAGTCTTAGCTCTTTCTCTTCTTCCCGTATCCTGCCTCTAGCCCCCAATTCCGGACCCCAACAACATGCGCGACTTCGTCAGCTACCCCTCGGCCGGCAGTGAGCGGCTGCACTGCACCATGAAGCGCACGGAGGATGACCCCGAGGTGGGCGGCCCGTGCTACACACTCTACCTTGAGTACCTGGGGGGGCTCGTGCCCATCCTCAAGGGGCGGCGCATCAGCAAGCTGCGGCCAGAGTTTGTCATCATGGACCCTCGGACAGATAGCAAATCAGGTGGGCCCTGCCAGAGGTTTGTTCTCATATGGTTGTGGGTGTCATTCTTTACCCCTGTATAAAGGTAACGCCTAGGTATGAAATGCAAACCTGTGCTGGCTAGGATGGAATATCCCCAAAGCTGCTGTATTTCCAGATGCTACGTAAGTTAGCAGTTCTCTGAATGGACTTTCTGATGGGTTTTTGCAATGTTCCATAGGCATCAGGTAGTTGGGGCTGTAGGTGAAGGAAACATAGACTCTCAGTTAAGGAGAAGCTGGCACAGACCTCCTGGGAGTGACAGCTTCCTCTTACAGTTACCAAATATTCATTGAGCACCTTAATGCAATATTGATATAATTGGAAAATAATAATGAGATATAGTTTCTGCTTTCCCAGAGTGGGCAATATAATTAAAATTTTCATACCTTTAACTTACTCCTCGGCCTCCTGTTCCTGCCCCCACTAATCCACTATTAACTGCTGTATAGCTAATAACCAATGAAAATTTCTTATTCATCCATAAAGATTCTGACATGATGAATCACCCATCCTTCTACAGTCTCTCCTGTGCTGCTTTTCATGGCTCAGTATGTGCAGGCTGCTCACTGAACTCCTCTCTGGGATCCTACATTGTGAGGCTCCAGAAGGAAGGGTCTTCATTTTGTGTACATGCTGCTTGGTGCAGGCCAGTGTCCATGCACCTGTCAATCCCCACCTACTCAACCGTTCTCCCTCTGAAACATTCCCTGTTACCTACTGCAGAGATGACCAGTACCACCTGAGGTGCCCACTGTCCCTGAACGGCTGCTGTGTCCTGCTCTGCACATGTCATCATTGTGCTATAGACTCTGCTTGCCCCGCTGAATCCTGAGGGCCTGAGAGTAGATAACTGAGTCATTTTTGTGCCCCCACCCTCCCCAATGCTAGTGAGCACTTGACCTTGACACTGCATTGGCTGAGTTGGATTTGTTGCATTTGTTTTCACTTCATACTTCTCCCTCCACTTCCTCACCCTGATCTACTCTCTGGCCCCTCAAACTGGTCTCTGCCTTTCATTACATCCCTGAAACCAGTGTGGTAGTGGGGCATGCCACTGGCTGGTCATCGTAGCCTGCCCTAGATGGTTGCTTCGCCTCCCTCTCCTGTTGTTTTCTTATTCAGCATCTGTGACCACGCTCTGCGATCAGTGTTAACTGGATGAAGTCGAAAACAGCAACACTGTCCTTTTCAAAATTAGTTATTAGTCGGTTTTCTGTCTTTTGATTCATGTAACAAGCTAGTACCATAGCAGAGAAAGCAAGAAGAATGGGGGCTGGTTGGGAGACAGAGGGAAAAGAGAGAGAGAAGACTCAGAAGGAAGGTGCAATGGGAAAAACAGAGAGAGGTGGACATAGGAGGAAAGCCTTGTTTCAGGGGAAGGGAAGAGAACAGGCCATGGCCAGAGATGATGGAGTGGGGGTGCGTGCCCCCCGTGTTCTCACTCGTGCCAGCCACCTCCAGGACCTCCCCTGGATGTGGCTTAGTAAAGTGACTGAGGTTTGATGAAGAGCTCGTTTATCTCCCGTGTGTGTGGATTGCCCACCGAAGAAGACGACTATGTACTGCAGGGCTCCAGGGCCGCAGCCTCCCAAGAGCCAGCTTTGCTGGAAGCCTGGGCCGCCTGCCTGAATGCCCATTTTTCTTCCTGTTGACTTTGTCAGCCCAGAGCAAAACCAGACTAACCCAGTCGCTAGCAGTCCTTTGGGAAATGAAATGTTTTATTTTTATACTTCTTTATAATTAAAAGAAGTAAAAACTATAAAGCAAAACAAATGAAATATGTAGTCAATGCTTGTCTTGTATGAGTACTTGAATCTTCTATGATTGCTAAGCAATACCAAGGTATCTTTGCTTTTGAGGTTCTTATCCATTTTGGGTGAATAGACAACTTCAGCACTTAAAAAGTTCAAAAAAAAGTCAAGATTTAAATAACTTTATGACTAAAATAGAAGGTGTGTCACAAGGCACAATAAGAGTGACTAATTGCCAACTGAGCAGTATATAGAAAAAAGGAAAATATTTCTAACATTGAGTAGCCAGAAATTTCTCATCATGAGAAGCCGATTAGCTCCCATGAGCCACCACCACATCCTTGTTTTTCAAAATATGGCTCATGTACCACTTCCACACAGACCACAGAGGCACTTATTTAAATGCACATTCCTAGATAACCCCTTAGATCAGTGGTTCTCAACCTGTGGGTCGCGACCTTAGATGATGATTTGTTAGGGTTACGTTGGGGCCTGGACACATGTGACTTAATGATTCTCCCAGTGACTTTTATGCACTAAACTTTGCAATCCACTTTGATAAGTGTTGTTTGAGTGACTTGACAAACATGTTCCTCAGAATTACCAGTGTGTATTAAAGGCTTAATCACCAATGAGACTGTTTTTGGAGAGAGGACATTTAGGGGACATTAAAGTTAAATGAGGTCATGGAGTGGATGCTAATCTGATGGAGCTTCTGGCCTATAAGAAGAGGAAGAGAGAGAGAGCTCTGTCTTTCCATGATCATTCACTGAGGAAAAGCTATGTGAGGAGACAGCCTGACGGTGACTGTCTGCAAGCTGGGGAGTCCATCAGGAACAGGCTATGATGATGTTCTTGTCCTGGTGAGAGCCAGTTCCCTACAATACATCTCTTTAAGACAGGCTTGGTGGTTCCCACCTGTAATCTGTCTCCCTCTAGGAGGCTGAGGGGGGGAGAATCCTTTGAACCGAGGAGTCCAAGACCAAGACCCTGTCTCTACTAAAAAGAAGAAAAATTAGTTAGACATGGTGGCAGGCGCCTACAGTCCCAACTACTCAGAAGGCTGAGGTAGGAGGATGGCTTGAGCATAGGAGTTTGAGGCTGCTGTGAGTTATGATGCCGTGGCACTATAGCTGGGAAAAGAAAGTGAGACTGTCTCCAAAAAAAAAAGAAAAAAGAAAAAAGAAAAATCAATCAATCAGTCTTTTTCTACATAAACACACATGCTCTCCACATTGGTTTTGTTTCTCTAGAGGTCCCTGACTAATACAGATGTTATTGTCAAGAAGTGGGTACATGAAGCCAGGCTAGGATCACACCTGTAATCCTAGCACTCTGGAAGGTAAAGACAGGAGGATTGTTTGAGCTCATGAATTTGAGACTAGCCTGAGCTAGAGTGAGATGCTATCTCTAAGAATAGCTGGGTGTTGTGGTGGGGCACCTGTAGTCCCAGCTACTTGGGAGACTGAGACAAGAGGATCACTTGAGCTGAAGAGTTTGATGTTGTTATGATCTGTAAGCCACAGCTTTCTATCCAGAATTCTAAAATAATCTATATAAAAAAAAAAAAAAAAAAAAAAAAGGTAAAGAAAAAGAAGTGGGTGCAACTATAACTAATAGCTAAACATGTGGAAGAAACTTTGCAATAGGGGAATGGAGACCCTGGAAGAGTTTTGAGGTGCATACTAATACGGGTGTCAGGAAAATTCTGGTAAGGTCATGGTCAGAAATGAGGAACACATTGAAAATTGGAGGAAAAATGATCCTTACTATAAAGTGGCAAAGAATTTGGCTGTATTCTAGTGTTTTGTGAAAGACAGAACTCACAAGCAGTGAAATCCAATGTCTAAGGAGATGTCTAAGCAGAGTATTGGAGGAGCGGCTTGGTTGCCCTTGGCTGCTTATAGTAAAATGAGAAAGGAGAGAGATGAATTGAAAAAAGAAGTGTTAAGATTAAAGGATCCAGAATTTGAAGATTTAGAAAATTTTCAGGCTATTTCAACACCAAGGAGGTGGTTGCACTGTCCCTTACAAAGAGCTTGTGCGGGTGCTGCGGAGGAACGGGTGTTCACCTGCGGTGGCTTCAAGGCCTCCGCTGGTCTGGGGCTGGGGTGTTGTGCTTTTTCCTGCTTATCTGCTGTTTGGCGAAGAGGAAGCCATGGCGCTCCGAGTCACCAGGAACATGAAAATTAATGCTGAAAATAAGGCGAAGATCAGTACAGTGGGTGCAAAGCGTGTGCCCATGGCCCCTGTTGCAGCCTCCAAGCCAGGGCTGAGGCCAAGGACAGCACTTGGAGACATTGGTAGCAAAGTCACTGAACAGCTGCCTGCCAAAATGCCTCTGGAAAAAAAAGCAAAAACTTTAGCTACTGGAAAAGTTATTGCTAAAAAACTGTCAAAACCTCTGGAAAAGGTGCCTGAGCCAGAGCAAGAGCCAGAACCTGAGCCTGTTAAAGAGGAAAAACTTTCACCTGAGCCGATTCTGGTTGATACTCCCTCTGCAAGCCCAAAGGAAACATCTGGATGTGCCCCTGCAGAAGAAGCTGTGTCAGGCTTTCCCTGATGTAATTCTTGCAGTGAATGATGTGGATGCAGAAGATGGAGCTGATCCAAACCTATGTAATGAATATGTGAAAGATATTTATGCTTATCTGTGACAACTTGAGGAAGAGCAAGCAGTCAGACCAAAATATCTAGTGGGTCAGGAAATCACTGGGAACATGAGAGCCATCCTGATTGACTGGCTAGTACAAGTTCAAATGAAATTCAGGTTGCTGCAGGAGACTATGTACATGACTCCATTTCCATTATTGATCGGTTCATGCAGAATAATTGTGTACCCAAGAAGATGCTACAGCTGGTTGGTGTCACTGCCATGTTTATTGCAAGCAAATATGAAGAAATGTACCCTCCAGAAATTGGTGGCTTTGCTTTTGTGACTGACAACACTTACACTAAGCACCAAATCAGACAGATGGAAATGAAGATTTTTAGAGCTTTAAACTTCAGTCTGGGTCGGCCTCTACCCCTGCACTTCCTCTGGCGAGCATCTACGATTGGAGAGGTTGATGTTGAGCAACATACTTTGGCCAAATACCTGATGGAACTGACTACGTTGGACTATGAGATGGTACACTTTGCTCCTTCTCAAATTGCAGCAGGAGCTTTTTGCTTAGCATCGAAGATTTTGGATAATGGTGAATGGACACCAACTCTACAGCATTACTTATCATACCTATTTTCCCTTCTTCCTGTTATACAGCACCTGGTTAAGAATGTTGTCATGGTAAATCAAGGGCTTACAAAGCACATGACTATCAAGAACAAGTATGCCACACCTAAGCATGCTAAGATCAGCACTGTAGCACAGCTAAATTCTGCATTAGTTCAAGATTTAGCCAAGGCTGTGGCAAAGGTGTAACTTGTAAACTTGATACTATATCTGCGAATAAAATTGGCACCACGTGCCATCTGTACATATTTAAAAAAAAACAAAAGCAAAGAGCTTGTGTGATTGTGCAAGCAGAAGCCCTGCCCTGCCCTGCTGTCCATCTGCAGTAGGCGGCTGGACATGGAGTGAAGGAGGCATCTGCACTTCATGGATGTAACAGACCAGAATGAGAGTGAGTTAGCTGCTGGTGTGGCCTATTCTTTAAGAAGAGGGGAAAGCGAACCTTGAAAGTGATTCTGAGATCAGAATCAGTTTTGACAGGCCAGATGGCCTTCACCTAGAACCTTGGAGGCAGGGCCCTAAGGTTGGGTCCCCTCCCTACAGCTATGAGGATGGGGCTGACACCTGTGTGAGCCTGGAGGGCAGAGCATGGAACCAAAGGGAGTTATACTCAAGCCTTAACATCTAAAGGAACCTGCCTGCCAGGTTTTAGATTTGCTTGGGACCCATCAAGCCTTTCTTACTTCCCGGTTCTCCCTTTTAGAATGTGAATGCCCCACCCTTGTATTTGGAAGCATGTACCTTACCTGGTTGTGTGAGTTCACAGATGGAAAGCAACTCTAGTTCAGGGTGAATCAAGTCTCATCTGTATCTGATTTAGATCATACTTAAATGAGACTTTGGACTTAGATTTCTGAGTTGATACTGGAATAAGAATTTTAGGGCTGTTGGGATGGAATGAATGTTTTGTATAAGAGAAGATTCTGGATCTGGGAGGAGCAGGGGCAGAATGCTACAGACTGAATTATTTCTCACCCACCTACCCCACCCCCCATCATATGTGGAAGTCCTCAATCCCAATGTGGCTCTTTATGGAAATAGGACTTTTATGGGGAATTAAGGTTAATGAAGCCATAGGATGGGATTCTAATCTGGAAGGATTGGTGACCAAGTAAGAGGAAGAGAGAGAATGCTCCTGATGTACAGGCACCAGGTGAAGGTCTTCTGATCACATGGCAAGCCAGGAAGAAAGACCTTGCCAGATTCTTACCATGCCAAACACCCTAATCTTAGATTTTCAGCTTCCAGGACTATGAGAAAATCAGTTCTGGTGTTTAAGCCACCCGGTCTATGGTATTTTGTTATGGCAGCCTGAGCAGACTAAGAACTTGCACACATATTGAAGGGCTGTTAAAACAGCTTTTGAAGGTTTCTTTACCTGACCTCAAATTTATTACAAGGCTGTAGTAACCCAAAACAGCACGTACTAGTATAAAAATAGACACCCAGATCAATGGAACAAAATAGAGAACCCAGAAAAAAAAGCCACATTTCTATAGCCAATTGATCTTCGACAAAGCTAACAAAAATAGAAACTTAAGGACAGGATACACTTTTCAATAAATGAAGCTGGGAAAAATTGGATTGCCATGTACAGAAGAATGAAACTTGACCCCCTAGCTCTCTCTCTACAAAAATCAACTCAAGATGGATCACAGATTTACATGTAAAACCTGAAACTATAGGCCAGGCATGGTGGTTCACATGTAATCCCACTACTTTGAGTGGCTGAGAGAGCAGAATCACTTAAAGCGCAGAGTCAAGGTTATAATGGCTGTGCCACTGCACTCCAGCTGGGCAACAGTGACCCCTGTGTGTGTGTTTGTGTCTAGGGAAGAAAGGCAGACAGGTTAAAAATACTAGAAGAAAAGCTAGGATAACCTGGAAATTGGTGTAGGCAAAGAATTGATGACTAAGACCTCAAAAGCACAAACAGCAAAAATAGAAGTATACAAATGGAATTTAGTTAAACTAAAAAGCTTCTGCATAGCACAAGAAATCCTCATCAGAGTAAACAGCCTGCAGAATGGGAGAAGATGTTTGGAAACTATGTGCCTAATAGGGACTGATATCTAGAATTTACAAGGAACTCAACAATAATAATAAAACCCAAATAATCCTATTAAAAAGTAGGAAAGTTTGTGAATAGACATTTTTCAAAAGAAAACATACAAATAGCCAATAAGCATATGAAAAAATGTTCAA
The DNA here is from genome assembly GCA_963574355.1 of Loris lydekkerianus. NCBI lineage: Eukaryota > Metazoa > Chordata > Mammalia > Primates > Lorisidae > Loris > Loris lydekkerianus. Next base: position 2,803 of record CAUYPK010085722.1, on the reverse strand, counting down.
CATCACTAATCATCAGAGAAATGCAAATTAAAACCACAATGAGATATTATCTTACCCCAGTTAGAATGGCTGTTATTAAAAAAAAAGTCAAAAAATAATAGACTTTGGCAAGGTGGAGAAAAAGCAACACTTAAACACTGCTGGTAGGAGTATATAGTTTTCAAAGACCAATCCCAACTTATGTTTTCCTGTCACTTGGATATTTATTTGCAGGATTCCATTATAAATTGAAAGTACAGAATCACTAAAAGTCTAAGATACATCCAGCCACCACCCTGGCCTTCCTGAGTGCTGATGTAACGTAAGGCAGTGGATTTCTAGTTGTGTTCATGTGAGAAGTCAGCATGGCACTGCCTACACTGGACCAGCAGGACATAGGCCATATATTCAGAAAGTACTTTCTTTTTCTCATGCCACCCTTTAAATCCTCATTGATTCTTTCAGGAAGTATTTGTCAGGTCCCAAGTGTTTCTTGTCTCTGGACTTACAGCAGAAAGCAACACAGAAACTTTCCTTGTGTGGTGGAGTTTACACCATTTGGGAGACAGACAATAATACAGTAATTATGGTCAAGGAGGAAAGCAAAATGTCTGAGACTAGCACTTGAGGGATTCTGGCATTGATGAGTAGTCAGGAGCTGAGTGGGTGATGCCTTAATGGATTTCCTCGGGTCAGATCATGAACACATGGATGCATTCTGTAGGCTCCCATGTGGGTTTGAATCATAGCTGAGCTTCCTTTGATCTAGTGACTCCTAAGCTAAATAATATAAAGCATTGTTCAGGCCACATGAATTAAACCTTTTTATAATAGTTGATTGAACACAATGAATACCACAATAACTAGTTGGGTCCATGAACATAGTAAGGGGTGGGTGGGGGACGCAGCAGGCACAGCCTTCTGGAGCAGCATGCCCAGCCAGTTGTGCTCAGGGAAGCCCTGTTCACAGATGTCTCCTCCACAGCTCAGAAACTTAGAGATTGGTTTGGATTGATAAATTCATCCTTTTAAAATGTCAACAGTCCTTTCAAATGGTAAAATCACTCCCATGCTATAAATTATTTTATTGTAATTGAATGATTCAGCTTTTATGATTCAGCTTTTTTTTTTACCCAGTAAAGCCATTATAGAGCCTTGAGGGAATGGGGCTTTAGTCAGAAAAACAAAGTAATTTTAAAGAATGGGGCCTTCTAACTGAGTGCAAACCAAGAGGAGTTGTGGGTGTTTGGGTTGTGAAGGGATGTGGTAGTGGGGGTGGGTGGGATCATGAGGAAAGGCGGGGGTGGGGTGAAGAAACTTCATAAAGGATGAGCTCTGTCTGCTCTGCAGTTTGGTGGCTGCCTGGCTGTCTGTGCATCATCTCTGATCTTCTGCCTAATGGCCAGTTGACAAAATTGTCATGCAAGGCTTCTAATACAGGGTACCCTCAGAGGGACCCAGAGCCACCACTGAAAGTCCCCACTCCACAGGTCTTCCTGCAGCCATTGCCCCAGGCAGGCAGGCAGCCCTGCTGGGTAGAATAGCCAAGTCCCACAGCCAACCTCAGGGCAATGCTAGCTGACTGGCTGACACTCAGATGTCAACTTCTGGGACACCTTGGATGGGCCTGTCTTTGTCAGGGCTCTAGGCCATGCAAGCCTGGCGGTAACAAGAGCCTTCCTAGCCCAGAAGCAGATTCTCTGCGGGAATCGGTGAGTCAACAAGCCCCTAGCTCAGTCTGGGTTCTAGGACTGCATGAAAGTCCACTCAGACCCAGATAGACACCTGTGTGTCCTCAGGCTTTTGGCAGACAGTGTCGGGCTGTTTTGTACATTCCTTGAGACATTCAAATCCCATGCCCATTTTGACAATGGTAGAAGTAATTGCCCATTTCTACTTAGTAAATATAATAGCATAAAAATGTAAAAGAAAAAACAATGCTAAACTTTCTGGATTTAAAATGATGGTCTGTAGACTCAGTAATTATCCTTTAGTAGTTATCATCATTAGGGGCTAATTGATAGTACTTCCCTTAAATGTGCTGGTTGGTGTCTTACCAGATGAAATCTACGGGAATAGCTTGATTTCCACTGTGATCGACAGCTGCAACTGCTCAGACTCCAGTGACATCGAGCTGAGTGATGACTGGGCTGCCAAGAAATCTCCCAAAATCTCCAGAGCTAGCAAATCACCCAAACTCCCAAGGTAATCTCAGGGGTATTTGCTCTTTTTTTGTGCCTCTGGACATGTCTCTGTGCCTCCAACAGAATCTCATTAAAACCCACCTTTCCTTCTGGAAGATTCTACTTGGAATTTTTTTCTTTTTCTTTCTTTTTTCCTCCTTTTGGGATAGAAAAAGACATCTGGTAGGAAGTTTTCTTAAACCCTGAGAGCTTCCCTAGGTTAGCGGTTATCAGGAGTGGAAGGGGGAAGGACCTCTCTCTGACTTGCTTGGTTTTTCTTTGAATTTGAGAAGAGGAAGGAAACGCTTTTGTAATGGATATACAGTGTTGAAGAGAATGCCATATTAAATGCCAATAATGATATAATTGGGAAACTAATAGTCAACTTTAAAAACAATTGAATCTAAGGATTAGTCCTAAAGACAGAAAGCTGAGAGTAGATGAAGGGCTGCAGAATGGTGGACGAGGGTGGCGGGGCTTCATTAAGATCTCACCCAGATTTCCTGTAATGGCTGCTTCCAGGAAGGCTGTGTCACGTGGAACCTCTTAGCCTTAACATCCGATCCGGAACTCCAGAAAAGGAAAAATTTCAAGTCCGATAGAATTATTATATATATAAAACATTTCTTTGGAACCTTCAG
>CAUYPK010085720.1:0-44494 GCA_963574355.1 Loris lydekkerianus | reverse complement strand
GTTGTTGTTGCTAGTTTACAGTTTTTCTTTAGCAATAAATATTGAAAAGCATTTAACCTACTGATTCCTCAATTATTGTGATTGTTTTGAGTATATATTTTTATTTTTGAAATTTACCAGTGGCTGCTGCATTTTCCACCTCAGCTTATACTTGAGTCACTAAGTTTTCCCAGTTTTTAGGGTAAAATTAAGGGAGTCGGCTTATACTCGAGTATATACGATAAGTTAAGAAGGAAACCTACAGGGTCTTCAGTCACTCAATCTGTATAGGCATAGTCTGGGACTTGAGACCAAGGGATAGGCCCTCTACAAACCCATTCCTTCTCTAGGATTCTGGACTGTAACAAACAACTGGCCTGCTTGCACCCAAGTATTCCCATTCTTGCACCTGGGTGTGGGACACTTAACATCACCCTACTTCATTTTCTCAAATAGCTATTGAGCATCTATCTATCTTGTGATTAGGATATAAAAGATAAAACAAGATAAACGTGACCTTGCCTCTACCGACCTCCCTGCTGTCAGGACTACACGCAACATCCAAGCACTCAGTTGCCTAACATAGGAAGACCAGCTTCTCTCAGAAACAGGAGGCCTCAAGGGTGGGTGGGAATTGTCCAGACCTGAAGACAGGGGAAATGAGGAGGGAGGCAGGATGTCTTCTAGTATTCACTGGGTTGGTCTTTCAACCTCTAAGCTCTGTGCCCATTTCTGGGCTGGGACTGCATAAGCCGTGGGTCCCTCATTTTGTTGGGTTTCAGGGAAGATCTCTAAATCTGTGACTGTAGCTCAGTGGAAAATTCCATGATAGGTGTGCCCAGGGGGGTTAATGGGAATGTAGATGCAGACATCCAGCCTGCCGGGATGGGGAGAGGCAGCAGATCAGGAAAGTCTTCCTGATGTGGCCACCAGAGCCAAATCCTGAAGGGCAGCAAGTAAGCCAGACAAGAGGAAGCTGAGATGTGGCAGCCAGGCAGAGGGAACAGGACATGGGGAAGGTCACAGGAAGAACAAGACTACTCGTTCTGTCTGAATGAAGCTGCAAGTGAGACTGCTGGCAGTGGATCTATCCAGTAAAAACGAGGGACCCCTTCCACGGTGCACAGAAACAGGGAAGAACACAATGCAAGTAATTTTAACATTTCTATAATCAAACGAGGTCAGGCAGCTCTGGACTTCCTCCGGCAGAATGCACATTTGAAAAGAAAAATGAAAAAGTCACTAAAGCCTAGATCTGGAAAAGCAGACTCCATGAGGTCCTCTGGAAACAGAACCCCCTGGTGGATGCAAATCTTTGAATGAGTCACGTTCAGAAATCTTTTGATTTTCTGGGCCAAGAGCAAATCATGAAAGAAGAGTTAAACAGATAAGCAGTTTCTCCTTCCCTGGGCTTTTCTGAGAGGTCACAGGGCCAATGACATCTGCGGGCAGAAGCTAAGCCATGAGGTATTTCCACAGGGGTCTTGTATCCCTTGTTCCCCATTCCTTTATCTTGCCCTCCTGGAGGCAGGCCCCTTACCTGATACTGGCTCCAGTCAATGCTCAGAGAGTGAGTCAAGAAGTCAGGGATACTCAACGGGGCATCAACGTAGTCCTAGGGATAGAAAGACATCTGTGAGCCAGGTACTGGCCACCAGAAGAGGCTGTGGGCTGGCGCAGGGTGCAGCCCTGAAGCTGTGGCTACCATAGGCAAGACATCCCCGCACAGAGTTTGCTTCCTTCTGGCCAGAGCCTGTGCTACCTCAGGAGTGACAGCTTAAAAATCAAAGTGACCAGATCATTGCAGCACAGCAGAGTTTTTCAGCCAGGCATTTGAGTGTTTGCAACTGAAATAGACAAGATCAATCTATATTCGGCCTCCTTCAGGTTTCCCACTGCCTGTTCCAGCTGACGGGAGAAAGGACAGAACGCTGCACCCAGTCTTCACACAGTGAAGGATGGAAGAAGGAATTTCCTATTCTGTTCCTGAAAAGTTCCTTTAAAGAAAGGGATAGATTAAAAGGGGAGAAGAAAGTATGTTTGATGAAAATTTAACATGTATATATAAGAGAGGGAGGAAGACAAAGAAAAGAGACTCATTCAAGGAAGAAACAGGAAGGAGAAGGGTATTTCCCCCAAAAGACTGCTAGCTGTTCTCCTTGGTCTCCCTTCACAAAGGGCCCTAAGACACAAGCTGATGAATGTTACTGTCCATACCTGCTTCCAGTTAAATATGAGCCCTTCCGCCATGTAATCTCGATCCTTATACTCCTTGAAAAATTCACAGCCTGGAAAAGAAGGGCAGAGTTATGACACCTCCCTTCCCAGCCCAAAGTCTTCTGAGACACCCCTGGCTCAGCCAGGTTGCTGAGTGTTGAAGGACTGAGGGAGCCACCAACTCACACTCTTCTCTACACTGGTGACTCCAGTGAGGCCATGGCTGATACGAGTGAGGACTGGAAACGGGGTGGGGCGGGGGCAGGGGGCATTGGGGATGGGCAAAAGCCAGGGCTGAGCCTCTGTAGGTCCCCTTTATCCTACAAGTCCCTACAGTGCCAATCCCAGCAAACGAAGGCATGACTCAGAATGTGAGCCTCAACACCTCTTCCAGGGACTCACTAGCTGCAGAGGATCACTCCTCCCCACTTCTCAAGTGCGGCAGACGATTCTCTCCTTACAGGCTAGTGAGGAGTGAATGTCTTAATATACTGGAAGAGACCATGACCAATCCCTGGAAATGTAACAGGTGCTCAAGAAACGCTGTTGTCTCCAACTAAGCAGGTAAAGAGGTACTTCTCTGCATCATTTGTTAGAAAAATCATAAAACTCTACCAGAGTAAGCCCTCAGAATAGAGAGAACAGTGGAGATAACAGGGCTTTGGCAACATTCCCAGCTTCAAACCTCAGCTTTTCACTTATCTCTGTGGCTGCAAGCAGGTTGTTTAACGTCTCTAAGCCTTGATTTTCTTATTTGTGAAATGGTTAAGGATGTAATAATACAAAGAACACCTGGCACAGCACTAGTACAAGTGCCACTCACATGGCAACATACCACTATTATCATCACATTGCACGATAGCAAGAGCCCACAGTGCCAGCCCACAGCTTAAAGTGAACTGCTTTGCTGGGATGGCTACCTTGGCCAGAGAGGGGGTGGCATGCCCTGGGCTTGCCCCAGCTAAGTCTGGCCACAGCCCGACACAGTAAGCACCTGGGCCTCCACAGGGTGGAAGAAGGTACTTGGACAGCAGCTTCTTAAAGTTATTTTCAGTTCCTCCAAAAGGACCTCTACATAGACTTCAGGGGCCCATGACTTTGGCCATACTGCCAAATCTGGTGAGGTCTCAGAAGGCAGCAAAACAGTTGCCCAAATTCTGTAGAAGTATGGAACTCTGCAGGAATTCTTGGGCCAAGTTGTTGTCTGAGGCAGCCCCAGGGAATATGGGAAAGCTTCCTGTGGAGACAATGTAGAGACTCACTCTCTGACTTCTAGACATGGCTTTCATTCCACAAGCACTCTGCATTCTAAACTCCAGGCCTCCCTGCTGGCTGAAGCTGGGAAGGAAGCAATCCTTAGCCATAATCCTTTAGCCTGTTCCTGGGTGTCTCACCAGGAGAAAGAAGAATTATAAATGTCAGATAGAGGCCCCTGAACTTATGAGCCCAGGTTTAGAAGAGACACCAATTATTTCTCAGAGCTCTAGTGAAGTGTTATTTTCCCATACTCTAGCTGCTCAAATCAACACTCCAGGCTCTAGGACTAGCCTATGATACAGAAGTAGTCTTTGTGCAAAAGTGATGGAATTAAAATAGCCTCAGTAGCCAGGGCATTGCCTGACGTTCATTACCTGAATAGGCTTCTGACCCACAGGCTGGCAAAAGGGGATGGACCAATGGCAGGATAACAGTAACTTACTGAAGAGGAAAACAAATTAGATTTGTGCTGCAGAGCTTTGACCTCATCTATTTTGGTGCCTGGAAAGAACTGCTCCCAGAACACGCCTCACTTCCAAGGGCCAGTGTAAGCCCAGGTTAGTTTGACGTAGCTAGAACTGAAACCACTACAGTACCTGTCTGGGATTCAGTCACCATAGGACTCCGATGAGATTCCTGAAATTCTCAAGTCTCAAAGTGCACCCCATGACTTGGTTTGGATAATGGTAATTTTATTATGTTTCCTTAAAGTAATACAAGCATATATAAAAAAAACAAACCCTCGTCAAGTTTAGAAGTGCTTCCTGTTCCTGCCCCCTTTCTTGGGTGTGCGATGGTATCTCTCCCAAACCTTAGCTTTTTAATTTTATTGCTCTCTCTTACCCTGCCCCAACAAACATACACCCATCAGATGAAGGACAGAACTTTTAGGAAAAGGGAAGAAAAAAATCGAGACAGATCTCATCGTTTTGGCATATTTCTTGCTAACGCTTTCTTGTAAGTATCTTTTCCTTATGTAGTTGAGAGTACACTATATAATTATGTCCCCTGCTTATCTCAAGCTCTGAGACTTTTTCCATGTGAAAAGTTTGTGCATTTTCTATTTTTCTATGATGATGTAGTATTTCATTCTATTGATAGACATAACACCATATACTTATTATGATTAATAAAAAAATTTCCTGTTTTTTATTACAAAGAGACATTATGATGAACATCTTCAGCTCCCAGGCTGAACTATGGCCTAATGACAGATAATCAGAAAAATAACTAGGTTAAAGGGCATTAACATTTTCAGAGTCTTATAATTAGTTGCCAAACTACAGAAGAAAGGACACTGCACTACTATTTTGGAGCAGTGGTATTTATACTTCTAGCAAAACTATTTTTTTCCCAAAGAAGTCCTACTTGGAACCTAAATTTAGACAAAGAAAGTTATGTCTGCTTCCTCAGGCAGTGCAAACCTTTAGCTCAGCTGAGAGTAGTTTGGTCTGTGGAATCCCTGAAGCATCTCCTGAGTGTTGGAAGCTGGGTCTGCAAACCAGCTGTAGAGCTACCCAATGGCTTCAGTGTGGACACCCTTCGGTAGGATATTTCTGTTACATTGTGTGTGTGATGCTCCCAAGCCTACTGCACAATCATCATAATCTGCATCAACCTAAAGTTACTTTTAGGAAGAGGAGGTTCTCTGAGCCTTTCTTCCCATCTACTCACCATGAGGCCTGTTGCTTGCAGGGCACCTGTTACAGACAGGTCTGGCACTTTACTGTGAAATGAGCCCTATTATCCTCATTTTTTTTTTTTGAGACAGAGCCTCAAGCTGTCACCCTGGGTAGAGTGCTATAACATCATAGCTCACAGCAACCTCCAACTCCTGGGCTCAAGTGATTCTCCTGCCTCCGCCTCCCAAGTAGCTGGGACTACAGGCACCTGCTACAATGCCCGGCTATTTTTTGGTTGCAGCCATCATTGTTGTTTTGTGTTGTTTGGCGGGCCCGGGCTGGATTTGAACCTGCCAGCTCAGGTATATATGGCTGGTGCCTTAGCCACTTGAGCCACAGGCGCTGAGCCCCATTATCCTCATTTTATGAAGGATAAAACTGATGCTCAGAGGCTTATGGGACTTGTTCAAGTGCACACAGAGCCACCACTGGGATTCACACACAGTTCTGCATGGCACCTAACGCTATATTGGCAGAGAAGAGTAAAGAGAGACTCAGGTGTGGTGGCACCTGTAACTTAAGCAGCTAAGGCCAGCCACATACACTAGAGCTGGTCTGTTCAAATCCAGCCTGGACCTGCCAAACAATGACAACTACAATCAAAAAATAGCCAGGTGTTGTGGCGGGCACCTGTAGTCCCAGCTATTCGGGAGGCTGAGGCAAGAGAATCACTTAAGCCCAGGAGTTTGAGGTTGCTGTGAGCTGTGACGCCATGGGCACTCTGCCCAGGGTGATAGCTTGAGGCTCTGTCTCAAAAAAAAAAAAAGAGAGAGAGAGGACAGCACCTGTGGCTCAGTGGGAGTGTACTGGCCCCATATACTGATGGTGACGGGTTCAAACCCAGCCCCAGCCAAACTGCAACAAAAAAATAGCCAGGTGTTATGGCGAGCTCCTGTAGTCTCAGCTACTTAGAGGCTGAGGCAGGAGAATCACCTAAGCCCAGGAGTTGGAGGTTGCTGTGAGCTGTATGTTGCCATGGCACTCTACCAAGGGTGATAAAGTGAGACTCTGTCTCTACAAAAAAAAAAAAAGAGAGAGAGAGAGAGATTCAGGTGAAAACCCCTGTCAAAGTGCCAGGTTATCAGGGGTTGGACTTTGACAACTACCGGCTGGTATCTGCTGAGGACATTCCCCTTGCAAGGCACCAGATGAGCTGCCTACTATTGTGATTGCCTATGTGGCTCTAAGACTGAGGAGATGAGGCCCAACACAAGACTGAAGGTAGATGCTGGTGCTGAGAAAGAGAAGAGAGGTTTCAAGGAGAAAGCGCATTTCCCCTGTTGTCTGTTCGCCAAGTCTAGGGCTTCTCAGCCTCCCTTGTTGAATAGGCAGGTATTGCCAGAAAGCTTGAATGTTACAAACTAGATTGATACTCTTTAGGGCAGTGGTTCTCAACCATTCTAATGCCACGGCCCTTTAATACAGTTCCTGTGGGTCGCAACCCACAGGTTGAAAAGCACTGCTTTAGGGGATCCAGTGCAGAGAACACAGCCCTGGCCACAGGTTACACACAATTCTGTCAGAGACAAATGCAGTTTTGTGGACACCAAAGTGCTTTACAACACAGTGTTGCCACTATCCAGTTACTGGGGACAGGGCAATTATATGTTCCTTCTATCACCAGAACAGCCGCGCCAGAGGTGACTTCCACAAATAATTCGACACCAAGATTGACATCACCAAGACTGACATCTACTCAGGCAGAGCAGTGAGTGTGGTTGCCGATGCAGTACTAATACTGTAAGTTTACAATCAGTAGTACTTTCATGCATGCAACATTGTGGTATACTTGATCCAATCTTCACCACAAAATCCTGAACTAAATAAATCTTTCTAAGTTTCAACTGTCACCTCAGGACACTGGAAACATGGAGAGTTGAAGCAACTAGCTCAGGCTGTGGCTAGTGAGTACCAGTGGCAGGACTCTATTCCCTGGCCCCATGAGGGAAAGCCCCTTCTAGGACATTGCCCCACAGCCTCTCCTGGAAAGCTTTCAGGGCACCAATTTGCTTAAGTAGAAGGGACTTGCTCGTGGCCCCTGAATCCCCCTAGGTCTAGCAAACCTGTCACCTGACTAGAAAAGAGCTCCCTACCTGGATACGGGATGGAGAGGAGAGTGAAGTCTGCATAGCGCTGGGCTTTGTCCACCTTCTCGGAGGAGGTTACACTGTAAGACAGGGACATAGGTGTTACTGTATCACAACACACACACCCCATTCCCCTAATCAGTACTGTAATAACTTAAAATGAATCTTCTGCTAAAAAACTATTTTCCCAAAAGTGATTCCCTTTAACAGTTAGTAACTACTTTGAGAAATTATAAACAAAAACTTCTCTGTCCCCCACTCCAATGTATCAAGCAAGAGAGGTCATTCTGCCTGTAATATTGCAGCTACCCTCAACTGGAATGTGAAGGTGCAGAACCACCTTCCACCTTCCAAAATGCATAGTACGGGCACTCTGTTCCGGGAGCAGAGTGAGACCAGAGCCAAATAACACAATCCTTTGGGGGAACTCTCTGCTCTACTGATTTCTCTTATAGTCATCAGGGCCACTTCTAAATAAGGTGACAGGCTGGGCATAATGGCTCACACCTGTAATTCTAGCACTCTGCAAGACTAAGGAGGGTGGATTACTTGAACTCAGGAATTTGAGACCAGCCTGAGCAAGAGTGAGACCCCCATCTCTACTAAAAATAGAAAAAAACCAGCCAGCTATTGTGGCATGCAACCTAAGAATGGAGGTTGCTGTGAGCTATGATGCCATGGCACTCTAGCTTGGGCAATAAAGTAAGACTGCCTCAAAAAAATACAGTGGCAATCAACATCTGAGAAGAAACACTGGGACTATTCTGACAGATAAAGTGAGAAAGGTATAAGGGAACATTCAGGTATCTGCAAATAGCTACACTCTGACTTTTAGAATAACAAAAAGACATTAAACAATAATAAACAAAATTTTGGAAAAAGCTCCTATAATTAATCTCACTACTCTAACCCAGGTTCCATTTTTTAAAAGTTTGCCTTATTATATGAAAATTTGGTCCATATGTGTATGTTTATGTAACAGCAGTCACCAAAATAAAATTTGATCTGATTTTTTTGTTCCATTTTAAAAGAGATTCTATGGCTTGGTGCCCATAGCACAGTGGTTATGGCGCCAGCCACATACACCGAGGGTGATGGGTATGAACCTGGCCCAGGCCAGCTAAACAACTGCAACAAAAAAATAGCCAGGCATTGTGGCGGGCACTTATATTCCCAGCTACCTGGGAGGCTGAGGCAAGAGAATCGCTTAAGCCCAAGAGTTGGAGGTTGTTGTGAGCTGTGATGCCACAGCACTCTACTAAGGATGACATAGTGAGACTCTGTCTTCAAAAAAGAAAAAAAAAAGAGCGAGAGAGAGAGAGAGAGAGAGATTGTAATCTACCAGAGATGGCACAGAACTTGGAGGAAAAAAAAGGTAGCTGTCAAAGAGAAGGTGGCAGTAGAGCACTGGTTAGAGACTCATGGCTCCTCAGTCACTTAGCATACAACCTTCAGCAGGTTCCTTCATCTCTCTGTCTCTCTGTGCTTCAGTTCTGTACAATGGGGAAACCAGTACCTGCCCTGCAGGGCTGTCTGAAGATACAGTGAGAGGATACACAAAAGCCCTTGGCAGGAGGCCAGCCCACTGCCCCAACCGATTTCGTGGTGGGTACCCTGTACTTACTTCATGCCAAACTTCACCTTCTTGTTTTCTACCATCAGGTCACAGATATATTTGACTGACAGGTACCGAAGCAGCCTGATATCATAACCTCTGACCTTATCAAAAAGATGTGTGTCACCACTTCTGAAATAAAAAGCCAGAGGGAGACATTACACAGCGTGTTCAGTGAGAGGAGTTTGGCAGCAGTGAGCTCATTTAGGGAAGTATGGATGTCACCAGTGAAAACTTGGGCTTCCCTCCTACAGAAGTTGGGGGGGAGGGGAGTAGTTAGGGGATACACACAAGCCAAATGAGTCCAGAGAGGAAGAAGCCTCCTGTGGGGCTTTAAAACAGGTGTTTTAAGTGTCTGGGCCCTAGCTCGGACCTATACTACATGAACCCCAGGAGAAGGTGACTTTCTAAGAGATTACCCCAATCTCTGGAATGTATTTCAAAGAACAGTCACCAGCTGGAAATGGGAAAGCACTGCTTGACATTAAGCCAGAAAACTCAAGATAATCTCTGAGTTCTAAAAGGCAGCAAACTGGTGGCTGATAGAATCTGAGCTTCCATTAGAGTTAATCTCCCCCACTCCCTTCTCCTCCCCCATTTATGACTGTTTTTAGCCACACGATTTACTCATAATGTAACAGATTGAAATTGTTGTAGAGATAAGAACTTTTAGAATGATTTCATCAACTGACTGTGAAATACTGGCAGGTGAATTCCCTCTACCTAGCAGGCCAGTAAAGCACATGGAGGAAGATACTGTATGTACTCGAGTATAAGCCGAGTTTTTTTGGCACAAAATTTGTGCTGAAAAACCCAAACTCAGCACAAATTTTGTGCCGGAAAAAACTCGGCTTATATTCGAGTATATAAGGTAAATTTTTTCTAATCCTTAGGCTGCCTCTTGATCAGCCAAGCAGATACAGACCAAAGTAGAAAGTAACCATTACTTTAAAAAAAAAAAAAAAAAAAAAAAGCCCGCTGCTTTGATGCCCCAGCAGTCTCCTCGCCAAGAACAGTGTATGCTGCAGAAGATGACCTGGCTGAGGTCTAAGTTGCCTATCTTGGGGGAAGAGCCAAACATTCTTGAGCACAAGCCAGAGCCGCTGCTTTCGGAGCTAACAGGCAGAACTCAGGCATAGCCAGATATTCCTCTGTGCGCGGAGCCATGATTTGGGAAGCTGATCTTACTAGGGTGCTTGTGCACATTCCAGAGACGCTTGACACCAGTTAAAGACTTTCCATGTGGTACATACCATGCAAAGGAGCTTATCTAATATCCTGCAGTACTGTTTGCTAAAAACATTTGCAAAGGGAATAGGAAGAGTGTGAACCAGCTCATTTCCTCCCTTTACAGGGGCTCAAACTACTGCTCTGTACCAAGCCCTCCTTATGGCACCAATCATGCAGCTTGTCTCCAGGTGTGCCTTTCAGGATAGAGGACATGTCTCTTAGGTGGGGACTGTAGCTCTTGCCCTGTACCTCAGTACCTGCCATGCTGTGTGAGATTTGGCAGGTTGGTAATCGGTATACTTACTGCATACTGAAAACTCTGTGGGGCTTTAAAACAGGTGTTTAAGTGTCTGGGCCCTAGCTCGGACCTATACTACAGGAACCCCAGGAGTGGGACTGTCTCTCTGAGATCCTGATGCACAGCCAGGATGGAGACAGTCACTTAAGTATTTAGGATGAGGCTACTGGATGGACTTCAACAGCTTTATTTCAGTGGCGTGGATGTGGCAGATGGGAGAATAGGAGCCAATCCACTCACTAGGACCCGTGACAAATCTACAGTCAGTATGAACATGGCCATTGCTGGCCAGACACCCCCACCTCCAAAACAAGTCCCTAACCACAGCGACCCAGCACTGACCGAAGAGCACAGTCCTCCTCCGTGATGTCTTCCACCTCTGCCCAGGCATCATCTGCACCTCCTGCCAGAGAAACCAGTCTGTCAGCACTGAGGTTGGTGGCATGGGGCTCTGCACAGGGACTTCTTGCCCAGCCTCCTTCCCTGTAGCACCAAGGGTGGGCTGGGCCAACCTGGCTCCACTCCCAGGGATACTATATGCCCCACAGGCCTGGTAGTTGTCTTTATCCTGAAGATGAACTCCTACTTGTCTCCTGGTTCCCAATGAATGGAAGGCACCCAGTCTCCACCCAGCTCACTTGGACCCCCTACCCTATACTAAGGTGGTCATGGCCGGCTATTCTCTATGACTGGGTTCTTGTTATTAGAGCATGCTGCTCAACATTCACCTGAGAAAAAATAGTTGTAGCCAGAGCGTCCATACAGCTCTCCCCATCCAGCCAGTGTGGCCGACCTGCAAATGTGCTGAGAGAGAAACAGCATTTTCAGGGTCAGATGGTTTTCTGAAGCACACACAGTTGAAGGAAGACCTGAGACTCCTCTGATTCTTCTAGGTCAGCAAAATGGGTCTAGGAGTATTCCCCAAAGCTTCACAAACATCAAGGCTACCAGTCAGTCTGAGGATGCCCAGAACTTAATCCACAGCCTCTATCATGGGAGTCTTTCTCCCCAAAGAGGTGCGCAGCATCATTACCTGGAATAGGTAACATTTGGTGGTTGTTGCCTGTGTTACCATGTGCTGGGCATGGTACTGAAAAACCCATGCCATCTTCTCAATGAATTTTCACATGCCCATGAAGGAGATATGACAAGTGGCATGAATTACTGCTGTTTCACAGATGAGAAAAGAAAGCAGGTACAGGAAGGTTAAGTAACTTGCAAGGCCCTACAGTGAGGGGTAGGCTCCAATCCCTGTGTACTTACTGTTACCAAGAACTGTTTGAGGGGGGCAGTAACTGAGCTGATGTGTCTCTTTACTCTTTTCCTCCTCACTGAAAGGATCACTTTAAGAGTTAGAATTCTAAAAACCAGGCAGGTGCTTCGTCTGAGAGGTGGCATCATTGAACCTTCTCTCCGCCATCTTGCCCAGAAGTACAACTGCGACAAGATGATCTGCCGCAAATACTATGCTCACCTGCACCCCCGTGCTGTCAACTGCTGCAAGAAGAAGTGTGGCCACACCAATAATCTGCACCCCAAGAAGAAGGTCAAATAAGGCCCTTTCTCCACAGGGCAGTCTCTTGCCCAAACCCCATGACTCTGGAGCCTCAATTAAGTTACCCTTTCATTGACTGGAAAAAATAAAAAATAAAAACCAGGAGAACAGCAGGAACTTGAATATCTAATTCCCAGGCTACACATTTAAATTGTGTTTGATAAGAAGTCAGGTGAGGGTTATGGGAGGAGACACCTGGTGACAAGAAAGCAAACTAGCCCAAAGTTTAACTAAAGGCTGAGAGAGCACGGCCTCAGTAGACAAGAGTGGGGAGGTTGTGAGGGAACACTGAGGATGAAGCTCACTTCTGAATGGGTCACAGAAGGTGGCAGTATAAAGTGGATCTCTGGAAGGTTACAAAATACTGTCTGAAGGCTTCTCTTTATAAGATAATGGGAGAAAAACAGTTTTGTATGACAGGCAAGAAATGTGGCTGAAAGCCACTGGCTCTCCCTGAGACAGGCAAGAGAATAGCAATCTGGATATAACCTGGGGCAGGGCTAGGGTGAGGTGTTTTTGGCACTGGGGTTCATAAGGAGCTTGTATGGGAAGCCTATGGGGAAGGATTAGGGCAGGCTCCCTAATCCCAGTGAGGCTCACTTAACTTCCTCTGAGTCCAAAAGTGTTTTGAAATTTGAAGAAAGCTGTCAAGTGAATCCAGAAAACAAAGTACACACCACAGTTTACATATATTTTTAGGGGCTCTTGGACTCTTCCCAAGTCCAATGATGAACCCATCTCAGCCCCGTGAGAGCCCTTGATTTAGACCAGGCGTGGTGGCTTATGCCTGTAATCCAGTACTCTGGGAGGCTGAGACAGGTGGATTGCCTGAGCTCAGGAGTTCAAGACCAGCCTGAGCAAGAGTGAGACCCCATCTCTATAAAAATAAATATATAAACAAAAGAGCCCTTGCTTTAAAGGGATTGGTCAAGCAGTGAGGAACAACAGAGGTTTAGCAGGAAAGGGTGAGGGCATCTAAGACTCCGATGGTAAGGGAGAGGTCTGATTCCCAAGAGCGAGTTATGTATCATATCCACCAGCCTCCATTCATCTAACTCTGGCCCTGACCTCACTTCCCTTTGCATTATTTTTTTATTTTTTCAAGACAGAGCCTCAAGCTATCGCCCTGGGTAGAGTGCAATGGCATCACAGCTCACAGCAACCTCCAACTCCTGGGCTCAAGTAATTCTCCTGCCTCTGCCTCCCAAGTAGCTGGGACTACAGGCACCCACCACAATGCCTGGCTATTTTTCTGTTGCAGTTGTCAGCGTTGTTTTATTATGCCTGGGCCGGGTTCAAACTTGCCACCCTAGGTGCATGTGGTCGGTGCTGTAACCACTATGTTATGGGTGCCAAGCCCACATGGTCTCTTTAGCTGTTGAACTTTGAGACTTCCTTTCTACTCCCAATTCTTCCAAATACCTTCTAATGTGATTATCTTTTTGGTAAATCAAGACTGCCAGACCTGGGCCCCAGAAGACTTCTCTACAGTCAGAGAATAAGTGACACGGCCGAGTCCCCAAGGGGTGCACTAGACTCTAGGAGGGTCTCAAGCTGATGCCTGGGGGAAGGGCTACCCTACTGCAGAGTCTAATTCCTTGACAGTTGCTCCTTAGCCTCAAAGCTCCAATCCATAATCTAGTTTCTCTTTAAGTTAGATCTTGATTGATAATGTTCTTGAATTACCCAAGCAGGAAATGTCCTCCAATTGTGCCCATGAAAGTCCATTCTGTAGGATTTGCTAGTCTAGTCATGAACTTTGGCACAAAGAGTAAGTTATTGGCCTCTGCTTCCTACCTCTTAAGGGAAAAAACAAAAAGATGAACTATCTGTTTTTATTTGTCTATAAAAGCCAGACACAGTGTTGGGAGAGAAAATGGTTTCAGAGTACAACTCACCTTCAAGGCTTCAACTGATTTTTTTTTTTTTTTTTTTTTTTACAAATACCACATTTATTTATTTATTTTTGCAGTTTTTGGCCAGGGCTGGGCTTGAATCTGCCACCTCCAGCATATGGGGCCAGCACCCTACCCCTTTGAGCCACAGGCGCCACCCCAACTGACTTTTTTTTTAAGAGACAGAGTCTCACTTTGTTGCCCTCAGTAGAGTGCCATGGCATCACAACTCACAGCAAACTCCAGCTCTTGGGCTTCAGCGATTCTCTTGCCTCAGCCTCCCCCAATAGCTGGGACTACAGGCACGGGGCACAATGCCTGGCTATTTTTATTGTTGTTGTTGTTGCAGTTTGGCTGGGGCTGGGTTTGAAACCACCACCCTTGGTATATGTGGCCGGCACCCTACCCAGTGAGCCACAGGTGCTACCCTTCAACTGATTTTTAAAATTCTTTTTATAATATCTAATTTAATCTAAAGTATCTAAAGCATTCTATCAATTAAGAGTAGCTGGGACAATAGGTACCTACCACAACACTGGACTAGTTTTTCTATTTTTAGTGGAGACAAGGTCTTGCTTAGGCTGGTCTTGAACTCCTGAGCTCAAGCAATCCACCCACCTTGGCCTCCCAGAGTCCTAGGACTACAGGCATGAGTCACTGCCAACATGTAATCATTTTAAAAAACATTTTACATTTATACTGGCTTCAAAATCTGATGTGTATTTTACACTCAAAGCATGTCTTAAGTAGGAAATGTGGTCATGCCTCAAAATAAAGTTTTTGACAAAAAAGCTTTTATAGTTTCACTTTTAAAATTTAAATTGAAATAAAATAAAACATTATAGCTCCTCAGCTGCAATGGCCATACTGGACTGAGTTTTTTTTTTTTGTTTTTTTTTTTCTTAGACAGAGTCTCATTCTCTCACCTTGGGTAGAATGCCGTAGTGTCACAGCTCACAGCAACCTCAAACTCCTCCTGCCTCAGCCTCCAGAGTAGGTGGGACTACAGGCACTCACCACAATACCTGGTTAGTTTTTCTTTTTCTTTTTTTTTTTTTCTTGAGACAGAGTCTCACTATGTCGCCCTGGATAAAGTGCCGTGGTGTCACAGCTCATGGCAACCTCAAACTCTTGGGCTTGAGTGATTCTCTTCAGCCTCCAGAGTAGTTTTTCTATTTTTAGTACAGATGGGGTCTTGCTCTTGTTCTGGCTGGTCTCAAACTCCTGAGCTCAAGCAATCCACCTGCCTCCCAGAGTGCTAGGATTATAGGCATGAGCCATCATGCCAGGCCTTGAACTGAGTTTTAAAGGAAGCAGGAACCAAGCATTTAACACACCTTTCTCCCTTCCCCAACTTGGCAGAGGTAGGTGCCCCTAAAGCAGTATTGGTAATAAGACTGTCACTGTCTCACTAGTTCCCAAGTGTCTGCTGTGAGTTCCCTGGCTGAGGGCTGGTTCCCAGTTCACAACAGTAGCCCCTCACCTGCTCTTATTAATTATGTCCCTCCAACTCCCTCATCACATGTCTGTGTTCCGCAGTACTTGAGCTCCTTGGGGGCAAGGACTATCTGTCATCCAGAACCCAGTATGGGGCCAGCACACTGCTGCTTTTATCCAGAGTTGCATCTTCCTCCTGAGCATAGATTTACATGAAAGGCACTCTGCTAGATGCCAGAAGGATAGCAGAGGACAAAGACAGACATTTAAACAAACCAGGAGAATAAAGCATATGCAAGCAGATGATGAGTGAGCACTGACTGAGCCAAGGAAAGCCCAGAGGTAAGAAATGGCATCACCTGACTCAATGAGAAGCACAAGGAGAAGCAAGCAGGTAACAGTAACAGCAAAGCTCTCCTGAACATCCAAAACGCAAAGCCACCTCATATCAACTCCTCAAACAATTCATCACCCCTTTGCCATCAGGTGGCCCAGGGCTCTTTCCTTATTCCTAGCTCAGCCTAGGATGTATGAGCTACAAATCTGCCAAACAGCTTCCCTATTAGACTAAGCCCCTAGAATCTCGGCTGTTCAGTGCTGCCTTTCCCAAGTGCATTGAGTTAAATTCCTCCTGCATGGTCTGCAGACAGAGGAAGCAGCAGACATGGCAAAGCTACACAAGACTCTCTGCTATAGGACTTCTCAGCGTGTTAACTATGCCAATGCACACATCAATGTACCCCCTTTTTTTTTTGAGACAGAGTCTCATGCTCTTGTTCTGAGTAGAACCATCACATCAGTCTAGCCTGCAGCAACCTTAAACTCCTGGGCTCAAGTGATCCCCCAGCCTCAGCCTCCCAAGTAGCTGGGATTATAGGCATCCATCACCATGCCTGGCTAATTTTTCTATTTTTAGTAGCGATGGGGTCTCACTCTTGCTCAGGCTGGTCTTGAACTGCTGGCCTCAAGGCATCCTCCAGCATCAGCCTCTGCGAGTGCTAGGATTACAGGCATGAGCCACTGTACCCAGCATTCCACGTATTTTACGAATTGGAATATGCAGTATTCCTCATTCTTATTTGATAGGGAATGCTTTTCAAAAATATATCCTTAAACAGCTGTTCCATGGAACACACTTTGGGAGATATTGGTTTAAGTATTTCCAATGCAACTTCTAGTGACAAACATTGTGCTTTAAACTAGAACTCTAATAAATGTGAAAACTTTCCAGAGTGGTATCAATCAGCCTTAAGTTCATTTTCTGAGACCTAACTTCCATACAAACTTTTTTCTAAAACTGATCTGTCAAATACGCCTTTGGCAGAGTCTCCTTTCCTACTTCCCCTTTCCCCACTGCCCTTCTCCCAACTTTACAAAAGAAAGGCACACCAGGGACTGAGACACACTGACGTGCCTCCCTCTGCCACACCTTCCCCCCGAAGCACTCAGATATCTGCTAAAGGTAGGACTGCATCCCTGCTCCTCCCTACCCCCGTCCTTCAGTCTAATCCTCCTGTACCAAGTTTCTGCAAAATGCTATTTGTAATCTTTGTTTCCCTGATGAAAAATCACCGTGGCAAACACAAACGTCTTGGCTGATGTTCAGCCTCCTTCTACCCTCTGCCCTGACACATACTCTCCTCTCCAGTCAGGGAAGCCTCCTGGCTATTTCTCGATCCCACCTCCATGCCTTTTCCAATGTTGGATCACCTGGGGACACCCTCTTCTCGTCCTCCCCTTCCTGTAATCAGCATCCTTTGTCCTCCAGAACTCTCAAGCCATGTCCCACTCTCTTGTGGCATTTGGTCTGTCAGTTCACACCACTGCCATCTTTTGTGAGTTCCTCCTATACCACACTATGCAACCCTAAATTACTGTGTATAGATAAATTGAAAGCTCTGAGATTTGAACCTATTAAAATAAACTTGGGGAAGTTACTTAACCACTTAGAGCCTTTATTTCATCTGCAATCAAATGGGAACATCCTTTACACCAAAAAAAAAGGTGGGCACAGTGACTCACGCCTGTAATCCTAGTACTCTAGGAGGCTTGAGGAGGACTGCCTCAAGCCTGAGCAAATGAGACTCCTCGATCCCCACAAATAGACAAAAAACTAGTGAGGTATTGTGGTGGGTGCCTGTAGGTGTAAGTATATAACTGGAAGGCTGAGACAAGAGAGGATCGCTTGAGTTCAAGAGTTTGAAGTTGCCTTGAGCTATGATGCCATGGCACTCAACCCTACAGCAACTGAGACCCTGTCTCAAAAAACAAACAAACAAACAAACAAAAAAAAAAAGTTTCTGTAAATACAAAAGGTGCCAAAAATATGTACACATTTTAAGGAAAAAAACTATATTGAAATTGTAATACTCAATATATACTGATGACAAAAGATAAATACAAGTCATTTTTGAGTACCTCTTGTAAATGCAGAAGTCAAAGATGACTTGAATAATATAATTTTAATATAGATTTTCCTTTCTTAAAATGTGTGTACATTTTCTTGGCACCCTCTGTATAAGCTCCACAAGGGTAAGGATTTTTGTCCTTATCCACATGGTGCTTGTGTTTTTGTGCTTGACACACTCAAGACCTAAAGCAGTGCCTGGTGTATAATACACACACGGTAATAACTTGGTGAATTACATGCTTGAAAGAAGAAATTTAAAGAGCTTACTTGATTTACTACAGAAACCATGGAAGTAGATAATTATTATCCTCATTTTATAGAAGAGGAAACTGAAGCCTTGCACAAGCAAGAAGTAACAGAGCCAAGCCAGGCAATCCAGTTCCAGAACACAGGTATTCTGGCACACTGGTATGACTATCTCTTCCCTACCTACAATCATCCTTCAATCAAATTGGTCTGCTTCTCACAGCACCAGGTACCCAGTATCCACCCACCCCTTGTCTGGTAAATATTGAGAAAAAAAAAGACCTTACACTTTGCATTAAGTCAGTTACTTAAGAGAGTTTACAGTTGTGAGGCTATGGTGTAGGCCTTACCTTGCCCTTGAACAGGATCACGGGGCAGACAAACCGTCCTCTGCACCTGGCCATCTTGCTGCGGTTGATGAGATCTTGCAATTTGCTCACCTGCACGGTGCTTTCAAACCTAAAACACAGGCAATGGAGGCAGGTCAGGCTGATTTCTTAGCAGGCATTTTGTGTATTTGTGCTTATTCATACAGACCCCATTCTAGGTACCGTTACACATGTTGAAACTTAATAAATGTGGTAATTCTTAAATTCTAAATCACTGATATCCTAAATTTCTAAGGAAATGGAAAAAGTGCTAATTATAGTTATTAAAATTTAAGTCACCCTGATTTCCGAACATTTAAGATAAAGAAAAAGGGAACTAAATTAAAGACATAGGATATAAAACTCAGAAATATATACAACTTTGTCCACGTCTCCCAGGAAAAGACCTGGTCCCCTGGGGACCTTTTGGAAATAATAGGGCCATTTTTACGATCTTTTAGGGGGTAGGATGAAATGAAGGTTCATGGTTCACACGGCTCTTAAGTTTCTGATATCTCAACATTCCAACCCTCATTAACAATTCGAACAGCCAACAGGGCAGGGAACACTGGGACAGAGGAGGTACACTAGCAGCTACCTGTATCACTGGGAAGCACAGCAGTTAATGCACCAGGTTTGATGAGGGAACTGTTAACACATGAAAGAGTCAGGTTTAGAAATGAGCCCTAGCACCCAGCCTGAGCAAAAGCAAGAGCAAGGCTCTGTCTCTACTAAAACAGAAAAACTAGCCAGGCATTGTGGCAGAAAAGCCTTTAGTCCCAGCTACTCAGGAGGCTGAGTCAAGAGGATCGCTTGAGTCTGGGAGTTTTTGGTTGCTGTGAGCTAGGCTGATTCCATGGCACTCTAGTCTGGGCAACACAGGGAGACTCTGTCTCAAAAAAGAAAACCCTATCAAGTTATGCTTCCCTAAAGTAAGGGTCTATTCTGGGTGGCGCCTGTGGCTCAGTGAGTAGGGTACTGATTCCATATACTGAGGGTGGTAGGTTAGAACCTCGCCCTGGCCAAACTGCAACAAAAAAATAGCCAGGAGTTGTGGCGGGCGCCTGTAGTCCCAGCTACGAGGGAGGCTGAGGCAGGAGAATCGCCTAATCCTAAGAGCTGGAGGTTGCTGTGATGCCAGAGCACTCTACCAAGGGCAACAAAGCGAAACTCTGTCTCTTAAAAAACAAACAACTGTGGTATGTGTATACCATAGATTAAAAAAAAAAAAAAAAAAAGGGGGGGTCTCACAGACTCATCTACCAACTCTTAGCAAAGGCCTCAAATTAGCCCACCAGAATCTCTAGTAGCAAGACAAAGAAGTAGCAAGAATGTCAGAATAGGAAACTTTCCCAATTATGCAGGGTAACCAAGTAGAACGGAGGCAAGACACTCATGCTCCTTGCTTAAAAGAGTAGACCTTTCTAGCCAAGTCCTAGAGGAGGTTTAATCCCCTCCACATTGTAACCCTTCTAGGGATCTGTGTTATTGCACAGCCCCTCAAGCAAACATGCACACAGATACTGTTTCAGGAGAAGTTAGCAGCTCCCACTATCTACAGTACCTTTATAAATGTACTTGGATGCTTAACAGAAACATAACCACACCTGGGTATGTGTGGGGACTGGTTCCAAGACCCTTCAGTGTACCAAAATCTAAACATACCAGTTGGCCCTACAGAACATGCACATATGAAATGCTGGTCTTCTGTATACTTGAGTTTTGCTATCAATAATATATATATATGTGTATATGTAAATATTACATATTGTGTGTGTGTGTGTGAGACAGAGTCTCACTCTGTCACCCTAGGCGGGTGGAGTGCTATGGGGTCATCATAGCTCATAGCAACCTCCAACTCTTGGGCTCAAGAGATCCTCTTTCCTCAACTAGCTAGGACTACAGAAGCCTGCCACAACGGCTGGCTAGTGTTTCTATTTTAGTAGAGATGGAGTCTCGCTCTTGCTTAGGCTGGTCTCAAATTCCTGAGCTCAAGTGATCCACCTACCTCAAGCTCCCAGAGAGCTAGGATTCAGGCATGAGCCACTGCACCCAGCCCAATACTGTCTTTTGTTTCTCTTTTTTAAGGCTTTAAATGTTTTATGATTAGAACACATGTTGGTCTGGGCTTGGTGCCCATAGCACAGTGGTTACAGCACCAGCCACATGCACCGAGGCTGATGGGTTCAAACCCAGCCCAGGCCAGCTAACCAACAATGATAACTGCAACAAAAAATAGATGGGCATTATGGAGGGCGCCTGTAGTCCCAGGTACTTGGGAAGCTGAGGCAAGAGAATCACTTAAGCCCAAGAGTTGGAGGTTGCTGTGAGCTGTGACACCAATGCACTCTACTGAGGGCGACATAGTGAGACTCTGTCTCCAAAAAACAAACAACACATATTGGTCTGGATGGGGCAGGAAGTCAGGAAGTCAGTTGAGGTCTAGAGATAATCAGTGAACCATAAAAAGAAAAAGCAAGGACCCTGAGAGGCCACATCCAAAAGTCTCCAGAGAGAAGGCAGCCAAGTGAAGGCAGAGGCACAGTGGGAGAAGTGTCAGGAGCTATAATAACAAACTAAAGAAGAGAGCAAAAGAATTTTAAAAGTATAGGATAAATGAAACCTATTACAGAAACAAAGTCAAAAGGATCCAACAATATATTGGAAACAGTACTAGAGTAGAAAAAATCTTAAATAGCGCTTTGTTTTGAGCCAGTGTAACCAGGAAAAATACTAGGAGAACTGAGTAACACCTGAAGAGTGACGGTTTAAAAGAAATGAGGCATTCACTTTTAGATACTTGTCTTTGAGGAAAATACTGTGGGATATTCCTCTGAAGAGGCCAAGCAGGAAGCTGAACAAATAAAACTGGAACTCAGGAATGACACCAAGCTGCACTACTTTGCTCAGAGTCTCCACATTCTGGACCCTTCCTGACCACTGCCTTCTCTCCCTTCTCTCCTCTACCACATGCCCTTCCCCACTCCTGCTCCATCTCCTCCTAACTTGGGCTGTGGATGTCCAAAGTCACTAAGGTCAGAGGCCCACACACCTTGTTCTACCTGGAGAATACACTGAAATTTTTCTGAATTGGCTGTCAACATTTTAAAATTGTGAGAGTTCACTTAAATTTCAACTTCCAGCTTCTCTTGAAAAGAAATAATCTGAGAAAAAAAGTGAGCCCATGTTCCCACATGGAACCAAGCTGAAGCTGAATAGCCGCTGACCCTGTGAGACACTTCCACGGTGCTTCCACCTTCACTTGGCTGCCTTCTCTCTGGAGACTTCTGGGGGTGACCTCTCAGGGTCCTTGCTTTTTCTTTTTATGATCTACTGATTAGCTCTAGACCAAACCTGACTCTCTGCCCTGTCCAGACCAACATGCGTTCTAATCATACAAACATTGAAAGACTTTAAAAAAAAAAAGAAAAGAAAGAAAGAAAGAACATACAGTATTGATAGGATGTGAAACTCAAGTACACTCAAGCACACAAAAGGCTGCATTTCAGGGACAGAGCTTGGCTCGTCTCTGGAGACATCCCAATGTGCGACTGCTCAGGGCCCTTGCTTCCTCCCTCCATCTACGCTGTCCTCCAGCCATCTCCCAATCCCACCCATGTCCTCACCCAGACACACCAGTACTCCGATCACACAAACATTCAAGGGCTACTGTACACCAGGCACGAAGCAAGAGAAGCAAATGTTGAAAAGAATGCTCTCTCTGCCCTCTCCTACCCATCAGCCTCATGTCTAGCCATGCTACATACTCTCCATTCCACGGGCTGCGAATGACTTTCCTACTCCCCCAGGCCTCTGCACATGCTGTTCCCTCTGCCCCCAAAGCTAACCCAACCCAAGTGCCCCTTCTCCTAATCACCCTTCAAATCTCAAATGACATTTCCTCATAGTGGCCCTCCCAGATTTCCCATAGTAGCCTGGAATGACCCCCTTGAATGTTCCCATAGCTTGGTCCTTGTACTTAATTTTTATGCCTAAGAGCCAGGACTTCATCCTGCTCACAAACAGACTTCCTGCATTGACAATCCAGCACGTCTATAAAATTTTCAAAATATCTAGGCACATGTTTTTTGAGCAGGTTGATCTTGACAGGTTCCACCAATTCACTTCCTCCAGACCTGCTTCCACAACCTGAAAAGGCTATTGGATACCATCTTCTTAAACTGATTTTCAATCTGTGTGCAAACATTTTTCAAGATCATTAAGCTATTTTCAAAAGAAGTTCAAAGCACAGTTAAGTGGATTCTTTTTTTGGATCAACATAATTTAAATGTGCCACGGAAATTTAACTATAGGTTCAAGTGTGCTGTGAGAAAAAAAGGTTGAAAAACACTGTTCTTAAACTTAAAATGGTTTCAAGCAGGAGGTAACTGAATGAATCAAATTTGCGATATTAAAAGATTATGCTAACTGCAGGGTGGAGAATAAAAGGAGAAAGAAGCGGATACAGAGTTTTGCCCAGTATACTACTATTCTGGTTCTAGAAGAACTTGGATGCTATGTGCATAATTGCAATTTCTCAGTTACTGTATTTCATGACACTCTCACTCCTTCATATTAACAGCAGACTACTATGTAAATTCTGGACCTAGCTGTGCTCTGTGAGCCACACTCAGTAACATTCACTCCTCATGGCGTGTAAGACCCCGGGACCCCAAACTTCCTCAGACTCTTCCAGTTAGGTCCAGGACCACATGGCTCAGCCAAGTCTGTCCTACCTGATGTATTCTGGCTGATGTTTACATTTGGGGATAAATAGTTCTTTGGAGGGCCAAGGAGGAGACCAAGGCAAGAGGGTAACATGGAGAACAGTTAAGAAAAGGGAAGCAAAATGAGTAAGAAGCCATGAAATGTGACACTGAGCCAGGAAACTGGGAACAAGGAACAGGAAACAAGGTTTACAGAAGCAAATCTTCAAACACTCCACCCTACACTTTCCTGAGAACTTCAACTACCAGTTTAAACAAGTCATGCAAGAAAGCAAATACCTTATTCCCATAGTAATATATTTTCAAACAGCTTTTGGTTAAAAAAAAAAAAAAAAAATCCCAGCTATCTCAGACAATCCACTTGCCTCCACCTCCCAGAGTGCTAGGATTATAGGCGT
Source organism: Loris lydekkerianus (assembly GCA_963574355.1). Lineage (NCBI taxonomy): Eukaryota > Metazoa > Chordata > Mammalia > Primates > Lorisidae > Loris > Loris lydekkerianus. Next base: position 21,093 of record CAUYPK010085720.1, on the reverse strand, counting down.
GAGCCACGGCACCCAGCATAAAACTGCTGAATTCTTAGTAAAAGTGTATCTATAAATGTCACTAACCATATTTTGAGAATAACTACTGCCAGGTGAGTATCTGAAATTGAAGTTAAAAAGGGGCCTTCAAATAAAAACTGGGACCACTAGTTTGATGATCTTGGAAAGAGAACAAAGTGGTAATAAGAAGAGGACTTAAACTTCCAAGGTATAATTTTTCTGTAAAATGTAATTTTGGCAATTAAAATTTTTTTCTTTGTTGAAGGAAGGAGAAGGGCAAGCTTTGAAGAGATAAGGTGCCCTTCCAAAGAACAATAGGATGGGTGGCACAGATCCACCAGCCAATCCTGAGAACACACACCTCACTCAGAACCAGAGCTGCTTTTTCAGCTTTTCTATAAAATAAAAAGGCACTTTAGTATGAGACAACTGACTTCATTTTTCAAGAGACGGCATCTTACTATGTTGTCTGGGCTGGACTTGTACTCCTGGGCTCAAGTGATCCTCCTGCCTCAGCTTCCCCAATAGCTGGGACTACAGGCTCAAACCACCATTCCCAGATAATTGCCTAAACTTGGACTTCACAAGAATATAAAATAGGGGACACATATAATAGTCTTTCCCCCACCTACTTTACTCAAGGTCCCAGGCCATTTTCACAGACCTGGTCAGCACCATCTGTTGCAACCAACTCTCACTTAACTTGAGCCAGGAGCTCCCTGTGAATCCATTAAATGCCTTAAAACTACATTTGATTCTCTTGGGGTGAGTTGTTTCATTTGGCAAACTCTTCTCAAAGCCAAGGCGAAGAATATGCCAACACTTCCCTCTAAGGGGCTATGGGCTATCTTTTTTATTTTTTATATGGGCTATCTTTTAATATAAAAACACACTTTTCTTGATAGGCTAGTTAGTAGTTTATTTTTTTGGTTCTCCTACTCAAAGAACCAATTCAATTCAGATTCCGTATTTTCTGTAGTTTCCATTTTTATTAGCTCTTTTTTTTATGATCCTTTTTTTGCAATTCTAAGCACTGAGCTGTCTCTGTCATGATACTCACATTTGAATAAGTTCGTACGATTATGTATTTGTGTTTGTAATATATGCATGAACATTTCTGTCATGGTGTCACCAGGTTCTTTTGATATATTTTTATTTTATTTTATTCATTTTATAGATAGGGTCACCCAGGCTGGAGTGCAGTGGTGCAATCACAGCTCAGTGCAATAACAGCTCACTGCAGTCTCAAACTCTTGGGATCAAGTGATCCTCCCCCCTCAGCCTCTGAAGTATTAACAGCTAGCACAACAGGCAGAAGTTACTGAATCCAGCTAATTAAAAAGAAAAAAAAAAAAAAAAATAGGCTCAGCTCCTGTAGCTCAACAGCTACGGTGCCAGCCACATACATAGGAGCTGGTGGGTTCCAATCCAGCCCAGGCCTGCCAAACAACAATAACTACAACAAAAAAATAGCTGAGCATTGTGGCGAGCGCCTGTAGTCCCAGCTACTTTGGAGGCTGAGGCAAGAGAATCGCTTAAGCCCAAGAGTTTCAGGTTGCTGTGAGCTGTGATGCCATGGCACGCTACCCAGGGTGACAGCTTAAGACTCTGTCTCAAAAAAAAAAAAAAATTCTTTTAAGAGGGAGGGTGTTGGCTTGGCGCCTGTGGCTCAAGCAGCTAAGGCGCCAGCCACATACACCTGAGCTGGCGGGTTTGAATCCAGCCCAGGCCGGCCAAACAACAATGACGGCTGCAACCAAAAAATAGTCAGGTGTTGTGGCAGGTGCCTGTAGTCCCAGCTATTTTGGGAGGTGGAGGCAAGAGAATCACTTAAGGCTAGGAGTTGGAGGTTGCTGTGAGCTATGATGCCACAGTACTCTACATAGAGCGAAAGCTTGAGGCTATCTCAAAAAAAAAAAAAAAAAAATGGGGTAGGATGTTGCTGGGGCTACAGACAGGATGTGCAATCAGAATGCCCAACTAAATTTTCTTTCTTTCTTTCTTTCTTTTTTTTTTTTGTAGTTTTTGCCCAGGGCCGGGCCTGAACCTGCCACCTCCAGCATACGGGGCCGGTGCCCTACTTCGTTGAGCCACAGGCACCACCACTTAAATTTTCTATTTCTGTGTGTGTTGACAAAGTCTCACCCCGTTGCCTAGGCTACAGTGCTATAGCATCAACCTAGCTCATAGGATGCCTCAAACTCCTGAGTTCAAATGATCCTCCTGCCTCAGCCTCCCAAGTAGTTGGGACTACAGGTGCCTGCCACAATGCCCAACTAATTTTTTCTATTTATTGCTCTTGCTCAGGCTAGTCTCAAATGCCTTAGTTCAATGGATCATCCTTCCTTGGCCTCCCAGAGTGCCAGGATTACAGGCCTGAGCCACCCTGCCCAGCCCCAGGTTTTCTTCTCTTTCTTTTCTTTTTTTTTTTTTTTTTTTTGAGACAGAGTCTCTCACTTTGTCACCCTCAGTAAACTGCTGAGTTGTCACAGCTCACAGCAACATCAAACTCTTGAGCTTCAGTTATCCTCTTGCCTCAGCCTCCCAAGTAGCTGGGACTACAGGTGTCCGTCACAATGTCCACCTATTTTTTTTTAACAGATGAGGTCTTGCTCTTGCTCAGGCTGGTCTCAAACTCCTGAGCTTAAGCAACTCACCCACCTTGGCTTTCCAGAGCACTAGGATTACAGGCGTGAACAGCCTTAAGTTTTGTATTTTTAGTAGAGATGGGTCTTACTTTTGCTCAGACTAGTCTTGAACTCCTGAGCTCAAGCAATCCTCCCACCTTGGCCTCCCAGAGTGCTAGGATTAGAGACATGAGCCACCACAGTTCTACCCTTTTTTTTTTTTCTTTCTTTTGAGACAGAGTCTCAAGCTGTTGCCCTGGGTAGAGTGTTGTGGTATCACAGCTCACAGCAACCTCAGATTCTTGGGCTTAAGCGAATCTCTTGCCTCAGCCTCCCAAATAGCTGGGACTACAGGCACCCGCCACAATGCCCGGCTATTTTTTTGTTGTTGTTGTGGTTGTCATTGTTTTAGATGGCTCAGGCCGGATTCGAACACACCAGCCTTGGTGTATGTGGCCAGTGCCCTACTTACAGGCATGCCCCCTACAGTTCTACCTTTTACAGCTCAGTCTAATCAGTGTCATTAGAGGCTTGGTGCCTATAGTACATGGTTATGGCGTCAACCACATACACCTAGGCCGGCGGCTTTGAACCCAGCCCAGATCAGCTACACAACTATGACAACTGCAACAAAAAAATAGCCGGGTGTTGTGGTGGGTGCCTGTAGTTCCAGCTACTTAGAAGGCTGAGGAAAGAGAATTGCTTGAGCACAAGAGTTTGAGGTTGCTATGAGCTGTGGCACCACAGCACTCTACCGGGGGTAGCAAAGTGAGACTGTCTCAAAGAATTAAAAGAAAAAAACCAGTGTCATTAGTAACACCCAAGCCGGTATGAAAAGCAGCAAAACATTCTAAGCATAATATTTGGCTTCCCATCCCAACATACCCAAGCTCCCTTTCCTTCAACAAATAGGCATCACTATCACTTCAATGTCTTGCAAACACACAAATCCACAAGGCCACACTCCTTGATCTGGTCCTTAAGGACATTTTAGGGAAACTCCTACTTATCCCTCCAATTCCAGCTCAAAAGACTCTGAACCATGAAGTCTTCCAAGATACAGGCACCAGGCACAGTTTACCATTCTCCCTGGTATGCCCACAGTAGTTACAGTGCCCTGGAATTATCTAGACATCTTATTATGCTGTGCTCTGGTTCAGGGGCTCTGGAGCCTTAGAATATGAGTTTCTAACAAGCTATTTGGCACACTGATGGCCTTGCTTTGAGTAGCAAAGGGCTGCTGCACTTTGCACTTTATAGCCTGACTCTACTCCAATACTCATCAGAACATTCCATCCACAGGGCCAGGATTTCTCAGATATTGATGACAACTCCTGGGATTCCCTTAAAATCAGCAGCAAGCAGGGAGACTAGGGGAACAAATTTTGAGATCAACATTGAATATTTCCTGGAACCTCAAAGCTGTGATTAGTTATTAGTGTTAAACTACTACCGCCATTTACCAGCTACCTATGGGCTACACTCTGTATCAGATGCTTGCTATTTGCTCTGGTGTGAACTGTTATTCCACAGAAAGCATTCAAGCTTAGCAGGCTCTCAATAAATGGTAGATCCTACTTCTAATTCTTACAATAAACATGTCAGCAGGCTTATATCAGTAACATTTATCATCAGGACTACACTAGCCATTACTCTAGAATTTCAATTATTCCTTAAATGACTAATTAGCATGAGATAGAGAATTACCAAGGAGAAAACTAAGGATAAAGAGGTTTGGCGGTGCCTGTGGCTCACTGGGTAGGACTCCAGCCCCAGGCTGGTGGGTTTGAACCAGGCTCCAGCCAAACTCCAACAAAAAATAGCCAGGCATTGTGGCAGGAGCCTGTAGTCCTAGCTATTCAGGAGGCTGAGGCAAGAGAATCGCCTAAGCCCAGGAGTTGCAGGTTGCTGTGAGCTGTGACTCCACAGCACTCCACTGAGGGCAATAAAAAGAGACTCTATATCTAAAAAAAAAAAAAAAAAAGTTAAATAACTTCTCTAGCATCAGTTACAAAGCCAGTAATTGGGGAAGCTAGGATGTAAACTCAAGCAGTCTGGATACTAGACTTCTGAGCTGTTAAATGCTACATATGGTAACTGCTCTTAAGTCTGTCTTGACACGGATGTTCAGAGAGGTTAAGTGTGAAGTCAGTTGTCTTAGGAAAATAAGTTTTAGGGTGGAAGGGACAGAGAAATCCAGGGCTGTGACTCCCAATACCTCATCCTATGATATGCCACTTTACCAATCTAACTTATCCAACCCTGAAGTAAATAAAGATGCCAGTAAGGCTTAACACCTGGGGAAAGTGAATCTGCCTTGCCAGGCCTCCCCAGACATACACATTACGGTTACATGATGCTCACGTATCTTTCTCCTTCTCAGAACTCTCATATTCCAGGAACACGATGTGCCGAGGGTAGTGGCCGCAGATATCCCCATTCACGTTTGGAATCACACTGAAACAGTAGTCTCGGCCAAACAGCTCCAGACATCTCTTCTCAATGCGCTCAACCTGCACAGGAGAGGAGACCTGAACATAAAGAGGATTCTGGGGTTCTGAGAGTGAGAATTAGCCACTCCACAGCCTGGAGAGGTCACTGGGAATGACATGCCTCTGTAATTATTATACAGTACTGAGGAAAGACATGATGCTGGGCCCTAGACCCTATATGCAGTTCATTAATCCGTATGTAGTCTGCTTTGGGAAGAACTCTGACTCTCTCAGCACTGCATCTGAAGTTGTGAATTTTGGACATTTAGGGGAGAGATTATAGTCCTCATTACGTTGAAAGGGGTCCATAACCCATATAATATTAAGAACTCTTAGTTTAGAGTAACTGGCATTAATCCATCATTTTTCTTTGGTGCCAGATTCTTCCCTATTTTCTAGCTACATACTGGTATCTAGATACTCCAGTCCATACAACTAGTACAACCTTAAGACAAAGCTATTTGTTTATAAAATATAAAAGACTTCCCTGAACCGGGGCGTGGTGGCTCACACCTGTAATCCTAGCATTCTGGGAGGCTTAGGCGGGTGTATTGCATGAGCTCAGGTTCAAGACCAGCTTGAGTAAAAGTGAGACCCCCATCTCTAAAAATAGCCGGGCATTGTGGCAGGCACCCATAATCCCAGCTGCTTGGGAGGCTGAGGCAAGAGGATCGCTTGAGCTCAAGAGTTCAAAGTTGCTGTGAGTTATGACACCATAGCTCTCTATCTTATAGAGGGTGATCTACTGAGACTCTGTTTAAAAAAAGAAAAAAAAAAAGATGGGCGGTGCCTGTGGCTCCAGTGAGTAGAGCGAAGGCCCCATATACCGAGGGTGGCTTGTTCGAACCCGGCCCTGGCCAAACTGCAACAACAACAACAAAAAAACAAGAATTAAAAAAAAAAAAAAAAGACTTCCCCCAAAATTGCTTGTTTTGTTCACAGTTCAGGGGAAAACCTGTGAGGAAAAAAAAGGCAAAAGAGGTCTCTTGCAAGAATTTTGCAAGAGATCAGGAGGCCCCAAGAGGCATTAAGTCCAGTTCAGTGAAAATTGGATGTAATTTATGACAACCCTAATCTTTAGGGGGATGTAAGAGAGGTCCAGAAAAAACCCAGCCTCAAAAGGCACCCCTGTACTCAAAAGACCAATGGGGAGGAAAAAAATTGCAGTGCCTTAAATTAGGGATCAACAAAGGTACATGAGCATCATTAAGAAGCCTATTAAAAATGCAAATTCTGGGGCTCGGTGCCTGTAGCACAGTAGTTATGGTGCCAGCCACATACGCCGAGGCTGGCGGGTTTGAACCCAGCCCGGGACCAGCTAAAATAACAATGAAAACAACAATGACAACTGCAACAAAAATTAGTCAGGTGTTGTGGTGGGTGCCTATAGTCCCAGCGACTTGGGAGGCTGAGGCAAGAGAATCACTTGAGCCCAGGAGTTTGAGGTTGCTGTGAGCTGTGACGCCAAGCTCTCTACTGAGGGTGACATAGTGAGACTCTGTCTCAAAAAAAAAAAAAGCAAATTCCAGGTTTCCGCCCCTAAAAATTGACTCAGTAGAACTGGGTGGAACTAAGGAATCTTTATTTTTTAAAAAGTACTTCAGATAATTTACTCTGAACAACACTTAAGTCATTTTGAGTGTGAGGAACCTCCAGCTCTACTGAAGCCTTCCCTGGACTACCTAAAAGACTAGCAGATGCCAACTACAGCATATCCCAGCATGGATAATCTCTGCAGCCAAATCAGAGTTTTATGGCATAGGATGGAGCAGAATCCCACTGGAAAACCTGATGCTAAAGCTGTCAAATTCACACGGGAATAAGAGACGGCAGGGTCTCTTAGATGATAAGATTATAACTATAATAAGATTCCCACTGGACTAACAGCCAGTGGTTAGGGCGGGGGTGGTCTGACAATAAGACAATCTGAGGGGGAACCCCCAAAAAAGGAAAAAGAGGAACTGAAATCCGCTTCTGATAAAGGAACTGAGAGGGAACGTGGGCTGTCTTTCTGTTTTACACGAGAAGGGACGGGCCCAAGTCTTGCAGCGACCTTATAAGGAGGCAACCCACTGGCTTCATCTCTTGGCTCATTCCGACCTTTTACCCAGAGATATCTTCTCCCTACTTAGACTTGGGAGATTCTGCCCCGACACGGCTCCCATTGAAGCATCTGAAGCAGGGGAATAACACTTCTTTAGTTCTTCCTTGCTAATCTTTGAACCTGACCCTTCACCTCTGATTCCTGACCTCCAAACACCTAGTATCAAACAAAAACAGCCTCTTCGCTGAGCTCACTCTGTTCCTAGTTCCTCTTTGTGGTTTTTAAGCGTGACTCTTACTCTCCGGGTCCGGGCCCTGGAGAACTCCCCTCTCTCCCATTCCTCAGCAGTAAGGTCTAGTCCTACATTCCTGTGACCCCTGACCTCAGTCTTTCCTCTGTAACTTTTCGAGTCAGGGGGTCTTCTTCAGCTCCTCGCGCCTCTGTGCTCACCTTAGAACTGCCCGTCCCGCTGCCGTCCTTGGCCCGGTACTGGGTCCGGGAGAACTCTTCCAGCAGTTCCCCGAGCCCCGGCTCCCGCGGCGGCGGATTGCCCGACGAGGCCGAGGACCCCGACGAGGCGGCGGCGGCGGCGGCGGCCCGAGCGCCAGCCATGGCCCAGCCTAGCGTCTTCTCAGTGAGCCTCAGGACAGCCCATCGCACCTGGCGGGACTTACTCCAGCTCCGGAACCTAGCGAACCGCCTCAGCCACCGCCTTCTTCCTTCACTTCCGGCTCCGCCCCATCTCGCCGGATGTTTACTCCGGCCGTGGCCAATCGGAGCTCGGGACTCAGGCACAGCTCGCGCCACCCGGCCCACCTCCTGCGCGGAGCGATCCAAGTGTTCTCCGCAATGGGTGTCCCGACCGCTCGGACACCTCGTGCCCCGCCCCGCGGGGTTTCCCCTGGGGAAGCCGGGCTAAACCATTGGCTGCCGGGGGGGGGAACCAGAAGAATGGGATAAACCATTGCAGAGAGGAGGAGGACCGCTTGGCAATACGTTAGTACTGGACCATAATAATAATAGTAACTAACAATAGTTACTGTTAACAATAGAACAGCATTTCAAAAAGCACTTTTCTCGCGTTGCTCCTCACAACGTCCCTGTAAGCATAGTGCATTTGTATCATCAACCTATTTTATTGAGGAAGGGGACCAGTTTGGAATTCTGTTATTAAAAACCTCTTATTCTCCTCGTTAGTATAGCAGTGAAGAAAAAACTCCCCTTTTTCATTTTCTATTTTTCTTAATAGAATATTTAAAGCATTTACAAAGTGGAGACAATAGTATTAAAGACCCTCACGTAGCCATTGACTGGTTTCAATAACATACACTATACGGCCAATCTATCCTATTCTGTCAGTCCCTCCACATCCCGGGAATTACTTTAAAGCAAATCCCAGGCAACCCATTATTTCCTCTGGGAATACTTAAGAACTGACTGTTAACAGGTTCAGCGCCCCTACTCAGTGATTAGGGCACCGGCCACATGCACCGAGGCTTGTGCGTTGGAACCCGGCCAGGGCCTGCTAAATAACAATAACAATCCCGGGCGCGGGGGGTTCATGCCTGTAATTCAAGCACTCTGGGAGGCCGAGGTGGATGGATTGCCTGAGTTCACAGGTTCGAGACCAGCCTGAGCCAGAGTGAGACTCCCCCCCCACTCTAAAAATAGACAGGTGTTGTGGCAGGAGCCACGTACTCCCAGCTACTCGGGAGGCTATGGCAAGAAAATCTCTTGAGCCCAAGAGTTTGAGGTTGCTGTGAGCTGCAATGCCATAGCACTTTACTGAGGGTGACAAAGTGAGATTCTGTCTCAAAACAAAACAAAACAAACAAACAAAAAACACCCTGGCTCCACACCTGTAGCTCAAGTGGCTAAGGCACCAGCCACATACATCAGAGCTGGCAGCTTCGAATCCAGCCCCAGCCACCAAACAACAATGACAACTATAACCAAAAAATAGCCCGGCATGTGGCTGGTGCCTGTAGTCCCAGCTACTTCGATGGCCATTGACATACCTAACCTACCTAGCCAACATACCTGGCTAATTAAAAAAAAAAAAAATCTTTTGTAGAAATGAGGTCTCACTGTTTTGCCGAGGCTGGTTTCAAACTCTTGTCCTCAAGTGATTCTCCTGCCTTGGCCTCCCAAAGTGCTAAGATTACTGGCATGAGCCATGGTGCTTGGCCCCCAATATTTTTTCATTGATTTTTGTATTTAACATGAAGTAGAATACGAAATAGTAATTTTTTTTCCCAAAAGGATAGCTATTGACCCAACGCAATGTTTTGAAGAGGCCATCTTTTCTCACTCAAGGCAACATCACTTTTGTCATGAATCAAATGGCCATGTGTGGGGGCATAAATGTCATTTCACCAGTGGTTTGCTCCAACCAAGATCCAAACAAGGTCTACACATTGAATTTGATGACTCTGAAGTCACTTTTATTCCATAATAATCCTCCCTCTCTTCAATTTTCCTCTTTTTGTTTTCTATTTTTACCCTTATTTGAAGAGAATCATCTTCCTGTAGAATTTTCTATATTTTAGCTTTGGCTTTTGCATCCCATAGTGTCATTTTACCCATATCTCTATCCCTGGCATGAAGAGTCTATAAAGGAGACATCAGTTCTAGAGTCTGGATTACGTTTGGGTTTGATATTTGTGTAACAGGAGTGCATAGGTGGTCCTGTGTGCTTCCTATTGCATGGTCTTAGATATGTTTGCTTTTCTTTCTTTTTTGATTTAAGATTGATCAGAGGGTTTGGGTGCTCAGCCTAATTCATTTTATAAAGCATGTTGTCTAATATTTTTAGCAGCTGTAAATGACATTGCCTAGATTATTTCATTAGAGATTGCAGAATTGTGAAATTCAAATCTATCTTTCTCTCTATATTTACTAGCAGAACTCTTCCTTAAAGAAGCCTCTTGCTGGGGATGGTGGCTCACACCTATAATCCCAGCACTTAACGCTGCTGAAGTGGGAGGATTACATCAGGGGAGGAGTTTGAGACCAGCCTCATCAACACAGTGAGACCCCAACTGTACAAAAACCATTTTTTAAAATTAGCCAGGCATGGTGGTGGTGTGTCCCTGTAGTTCTAGCTAACTGAGAGACTGAGGCAGGAGGATCCCTGAAGGAGGCAGTGAGCTGTAATGGCACCATTACACTCCAGTGTGAGACCCCATCTTTAAAAAAAAAAAAAAAAAAGAACAAAGAAAATCTCCTTATCAACTACTGTATTTGATTACTCTTGAAAGCACATATAGTGAGAATAAGATGGAGTCTGTCAGGCTAGAGCAGATATGACATGGCTGATCTGGTTGGTTTAGGCCCTGCCTGATCTTCGCCTTCACCCCTTGTTTCCCCTTACTGTTTTGTAAATTTAGCTCCCACCCTAAAGATGCCTATCTTTAGTAGTTTAGGTGGATTGATTTAGGAGATTAACTTTTTTTTTTTTTTTTTTGAGAGAGTCTCACTATGTCGCCCTCAGTAGAGTGCTGTGCCATAACAGCTCACAGCAACCTCCAACTCTTAGGCCTAAGCGATTCTCTTGCCTCAGCCTCCCAAGTAGTTGGGACTACAGGCCCCGCCACAATGCCCAGCTATTTTTTGTTGAGTTGTCTAGCTGTTGTTTAGCTGGCCCTGCAGGGTTCAAACCTGCCACCTTTGGTGTTTGTGGCTGGCACTGTAACCACTGTGCCTTTAAATTAGAATGTTGCTTATTATTTATGAGTGAAGGGTTCTGCCGATTATTGTTTAAGATAAGAGTTAGCGTGGTCTTCACTTGTCTTTTCTTTTTTTTTTTAGAGATAGAGTCTCATTTCATCACCCTCGGCAGAGTGCCATGGCGTCACAGCTCACAGCAACCTCCAGCTCTTGGGCTTAGGCGATTCTCTTGCCTCAGCCTCCTGAGTAGCTGGGACTACAGGCGCCCGCCACAACGCTCGGCTATTTTTTTGTTGCACCTTGGCCAGGGCTGGGTTTGAATCCGCCACCCTCGGCATATGGGACCGGCGCCCTACTCACTGAGACACAGGCGCCGCCCGTTTATTTATATTTTAAAGGGATTTTTTTTGAAACAAAAAGATTTAAAGACTAAATTAATCAAAATTATGGGAAGACAAGGAGTTAGGTTGATGTTTTGGGATTCACTCTACTTATTTGTAAGAACTGCCTAGAGCTGAGATAGGAAGGACTTATTCATGAATAGAGAAACTCTATGTCACTCTTCCTTACAACCATCTGTTGTTTTCTTGTTGTCTTGTTGTTGTTCTTCTTTTCTGCCGTGTCTCTGTTCACAAACTTAGTCTGTCACTTTGTGCCACATCAAACCAGAGATAAAAGGGAGTATGGGTCCCCTCAGTCCACATGGTCTCTGGAATTGAAGGAGTGAATCAATGAAGCTGATTTAATTAATACCTCCAAAAGTTAAATCACGACCAAAAAGTACTTTTAGGATAGAAAGTTCATCTAGTAGTCTACCTATATGTGGTCTTGAACCCCAAGTTCACCTTTCAGTTTTTATAGCTAGGAACTTAATATCATGTCTTCTTTTTTTTTTAATAAGACAGAGTCTCACTTTATCACCCTCAGTAGAGGCCTATGGTGTCACAGCTCACAGCAACCTCCAACTCCTGGGCTTAGGTGATTCTCTTGCCTCAGCCTCTCCAGTAGCTGGGACTACAGCACCTGCCACAACGCCTGGGAATTTTTGTTGTTGCTGTTGTTGTTACAGCAGTTTGGCCAGGCTGGGTTTGAACCCGCCACCCTCAGTATATGGGGCCAGCGCCCTTTTTGTTTGGTTTTTGTTAGAACAAATCAGCAAAATAAAATTCTGGTTTGTTGTTGGACAACATTGTTTCACACATATATCAAACAGGTCAAAAATAAATTAATTAATACACAACAACTTCATAGACAAAAAGGGGAAAAGGCAACCTATAGAAGACTGAAACTGGACCCACACCTTTCCCCTTTAAATAAGATAATTGTTTATTTTCAAACACTAAGAATCATAAAATGCCTTGTGGCCCACAGAAAATTATAGCTCTCTTGTGGCAGACAGGGAGAGACAGAATGGGAAAAGCTGGCTCCTAAGCACTTAGCTTAAACTTTTATTTTTATCTTAGTACTCTAATAGGAGTGAGATCAAAATGTCATCTATGAATATAAGTTTCACTTCGTAAAGTATAATCCATTAATTAACTAGTCAGAAGAAATGAGAAAATTCCTTGCAGACTTATAAGATAAAAATATTAAGGTGCCAGGGCTGCTTTCAAGCATAATTACAGTCTCTAATTAGTGAAAACCACCATAATTAAACATTTTAAAGACACTTTGAAAAAAGAAAAATGATTAAAATGTCAAAATATAAAAGGTGCTGTAGTGTACAGGGCAAAACATGCTTGGATAGACCTGGACCCTGGCAACAATTGATTCATTTCTTAGTTTATTAAACAGGGAAAGCCACTGTCTAGTGTTAACTTTCCTATTTAAAAAATGAGAGATTAGTTTAGATTACATGAACATTTGTTATGGTATTCAATTTTGTTTCATATATATAAAGGGATATAAAATGCAGGAAAATCCCAATTAGAATGTGTAATTGCTGTACAAATGCCAGTATCCTAATAGTTAAAACAGATAATTTTAAAAGCCAATTTATCTCACTGGTGTATTAGAAATTTTGGTGTGAAAAAAACCTGACAGAGAGATAGTACAAGAAGGACACAGACAGCTCCATTTCCACTATATGGACTAGCAGAGAGACTAAGTGAATTTAGTATGGCATCATATGAGAATTACAAATTTAATGATAATACATAAAAAATGTGATTGACAGTGAAAGACTGTTGTTGGAATAGTCAACTGTATGTAGTTATGCTACAATAGAGACTACAACCCTCTTGATTGAAAAAGAGGTAGAAATAGTTCAAGATCCAAAAAATTAAAAATAGGAAATAAATAAATCTTGCAGCAATTAGAGAGGGCTTTCATGCCCTACTCCCATATAGACTGGTGAGTTTATTGTTAAATCCACTCAAATATTTAATCAACTCTGACTAACATTATATTGTGCTCATTAAAACATATGGTCATGGGCTACACTGAACTTTGAGCATAATCATTAGCCTTTGAAGAAGCCAACTCTTCTCAGAGTGAAAACATGTGCAAAATGAATGTAATAAAAATAAATACTAGTAAAGAGGTCACAGGGCCATTTTGTATAAATTTCTTGGGCCACATGGTAAGTACTTATATTGCCTTTTGGAGGGAGGGAATGTGGCTTGTGTGCCACATTCAGTGGGTCCCCCTATTCGCTTCAGAACAGGAAAAATTCTTTTAGTCCTTAGGCCAAGGACTGGGGAAGCAATGGTAAGTCACATGGGGGACTAAATGCTCATAATGTTTGAGTGGATTTAACATAAACTCATAATCCTCAAACTCATAATCTCACTCATAATTCTCAAACTTCTAATATCTGTCTAATTACTGCCTGGATCCAAATCCCTCTAGTCACCAGAGTTGAAATCTTGGGAAAATTCCTCTTCCTTGTTACTCCAGATTTTTTCTTTCTTAAAAATAAAGAGTAATGTCTCAGGATATAAAATCAATGCCCACAAATCAGTAGCCTTTGTATAACCCAATAACAGCCTAGATGAAAAGGAAATCAAGGACACAATACCCTTCTCAGTACCTCCAAACAAAATGAAATACCTAGGAATACACCTCACAAAAGAGGTGAAGGATGTTTATAAAGAAAACTATGAACTCCTAAGAAAAGAAATAGTGGAGGATAACAACAAACGGAAGAACATACCATGCTCATAGCTGGGAAGAATCAACATTAAAATGTCTATACTTCCCAAAGAAATCTACAGATTCAATGCTATCCCTATTAAAACAGCAATATCATACTTTCAAGACTTGGAAAAAATAATTCTTCATTTTGTATGGAACCAAAAAAATTCCCACATAGCCAAGGCAATCTTTAACAATAAAATCAAAGCTGGGGGCATCAGCCTACCAGACTTTAGGCTGTACTACAAGGCCATAATGGTCAAAACAGCATGGTATTGGCACAGACATTTGGAACCAAATAGAAAATCAGGAGATGAACCAAACATCTTATAGTCACCTAATTTTTTTTTTTTTCAGCTTTTTGCCAAGGCTGGGTTTGAACCTTCCACCTCCAGTATATGGGGCCGGCGCCTTACTCCTTTGAGCCACAGGCACTGCCCAGCAACCTAATCTTTGATAAACCAAACAAGAGCATACACTGGAGGAAAGACTTGTTATTCAATAAATGGTGCTGGGAGAACTGGATATTCACATGTAAAAGACTGAAACTGGACCCACACCTTTCTCCACTCACAAAAATTGACTCAAGATGGATAAAAGACCTAAATCTAAGTCACAAAACAATTAAAATCCTCAAAGAAGGTGTGAGAAAAACACTGGAAGCTATCAGCCTGGGGAAGGACTTTATGAGGAAGACTCCGTGGCAATCACAACAACAAAAATAAATGGGACTTAATGAAACTACAAACAGCTAAGGCAACTACAAACAAAGCAAACAGGCAACCTATACAATGGGAAAAGGTATTTGCATATTTTGACTCAGACAAAAGCTTGATAACTAGTATCTATAAAGAATTCAAAGTAATAAACATAAAAAAAAAAAAAGCCAGCAATCCCTTAGATCACAGGGCAAGAGAGATGAATAGAACCTCTCTAAAGAAGACAAATAAATGGCTAAGAAACATATGAAAAAATGCTTATTGTCCCTAATAATTAGAGAAATACAAATCAGAAATATCATCTAACCCCAGTGAGAATGGCCCTCATCACAAAGTCTCAAAACTGCAGATGCCGGTGTGGATGTGGAGAGAAGGGAACACTTTTACACTGCTGGAGGGACTCCAAACTAATACAGCATTTTTGGAAGGAAGTATGAAGAACCCTCAAAGAACTCAGGCTAGACCTCTCATTTGATCTTGCAATCACTTTGCTGAGCATCTACCCAGAAGGAAAAAAAATTCTTTTATCACAAGGACACTTGCACTAGACTATTTATTGCAGCTCAATTTAGTCGCCAAAATGTGGAAACAACCTAAATGCTCACCAACTCAAGAACGGATTAACAAGCTGTGGTATTTGTATACCATAGAATACTACTCAGCCACTAAAAATGATGGAGACTTCACACCTTTGTAATAACCTGGATGGATGTGGAAAACATTATTCTTAGTAAAGCATTACAAGACTGGAGAAATAAGAACCCTATGTACTCAATTCTGGTATGGGGACAATTAAGGTCCTAGTACACAGTGGGGGTGGGGGACAGGAAGAGCTGAGAAAGGGAAGAAAGGAGGGCAGTGGGGGGGGGTCAAGAGATAGAGTTCACTTTTGGGGGGGCGGGACACAAACATAAGAGAATCCTTATCTAACAAGAGCAATCGATGTAACCTGCTTCGGTGTACCCTGAATGTGCAACAATAAAAAAATAATAAAGAGGATGATGATTATAATGTCTCTCTCACAGTGGAGAACTGAGTATTAAATAAGGCAATTTAGGGAAAATAGCTAATTCACTGAATCTCAAGGGTAAGCATTCAACTTATGTTAGTTTTGCTTATTTAAAAGCCAAAATCCCCTCTCTTCTTCTGGAGGAATTATTCCCTATACCTACTTATCATCCAGTGGCGACAGAAGGTGCCCAGGTGAGAAAGGGAAGCTTTGTTACCAAGGGAGCAAGGCTGATGCTGATGAGAGGACATGTTAAACAAAAAAGGGGCACTAGGACCTCTCATGTTCCATCTGCACCAGGACTCTACCTAATCATAGAATGAAGACTA
The DNA here is from genome assembly GCA_963574355.1 of Loris lydekkerianus. Taxonomy (NCBI): domain Eukaryota; kingdom Metazoa; phylum Chordata; class Mammalia; order Primates; family Lorisidae; genus Loris; species Loris lydekkerianus. Next base: position 5,069 of record CAUYPK010085720.1, on the reverse strand, counting down.
CGGCAAATTACGATGTGTGCGGCATGTGGGCTTGGTAAAGAAAATGGATAGATGGCAGCATGGCAGATTGACATTTACTGCCAGCATCTCTAGTGCATGGGCGCTGTGATCATTTCTAGTTGGAGGCTGTGTGTGTTTAGCATTATTAGATTCTTAGGAAATCAGGAAATCTAAAACTGCAGCCATCTACTTCAGATTATTAAAAGGTCCATTCTACTTCAGTTGATGTAGTATTTTTACACATTTCTTTTTCAGGTATGTTATCATTTTCACTTGTAACCTATTTTTAAACACTCAAGTTGAAATGGATTCCAAGGACACTATATATTGCCAATAACGATCCTGTTGAACTGTTTTATGGGACTATAATCTGGCCTCCTAGTGGTGAAAGCCAGCCATCAACCACACAGTGAATTCACTAGGGAGCACTAGGGAGGTATATTATTGCTTCATAAAACACCATAGCACTATTATGACTAAATGCTAGGTAAAGCTTTTTGATATTTCAATTGTCCTTTACAATAAAAATGGAAAATATGTATGAGTGTGTGTATATATATATATAGAGAGAGAGAGAGAAAGAGAGAGAGAGAAAGTGTGTGTGTTTGTGTGTGTGTGTGCGTGTATGCACTTGTGTTGATATAAAGAATATCTGACACCATGTCAAGGACATATTTTTTTTCCCCTTTAAAGGTTTAAAATACTGAAGCTCCAAATAGAGCTGTAGTTTATGCATCCAGTAAAAGTAATTAAGTTGTAAATGCTGATCTTGCTAATTCTAATGAGTGGTTTACTAGATATAAATTGTGCTTAACTGTATTCAGAATGCAATCCACATAATCACAACTGACTGGTAAATTAGCACCAGTCAGAGCTATCGGCATACAGTAAGGGTGGCAAGGAGAAAAGGAAAAAAAAGAAAAAAAGCCCTTGTTGAATTCACACAAGCATATATGAAAAGATTAAATCTTAAAATCTCAAGTGCTGAGAGTCTAAGTAATCATTTACCGCGTGCCCCTGCTCGCGTATAAAGCATGCAATTTTATTAGCTCTCCTGACAACGCAGTCTGGTGGCTCAGAGTCCTGATAAAAGAATGTTCTCTTAAATGTCTAATCTAAATCCCCTCTGCTGCAATTTAAGCCAAGCTCTGCTTTGCAGTCTCTCAGCAGATATAAACTTCCTTTCCCCTTCATCTCTCACTTTGTAGCTATTCTCTAACCTAAAGTATCTCCTTCCCGTATCTCCTTCCCACCTCACTGAATCCCATAAGTGTATGACGTAGAAAATGGAATCACCATGTACAAAAAGATATACACTGTGTGTCCATGTACACAATATACAAAGGGTGGGTTACAGAAATGGCAACAAAGGGCTTTTGTTTTCTCCTACTCTTTATTTTAGTTCAAATCCCTTGAGTTTTAATATGCATTACTTCTTTTTTTAAATAATTCACTTCTAATTTAGCATGTTACATGTCAGAGGAGGATTTTGTTTTGCTTTCTTGCTTCTTAAGGTCTGAAGTTTTTCCTACACTTGCAGATTCTCTTCATCATGTGAAGGATCAGCAAATATGTCAGCTTATGTATACAAACCACCTCCGATAGATGTAGATAGGAAATGTACTCCAGTGTGTGCATGTGTGTAGGGGGGGTGGCAAAGGACAGAGAGATTTCTATTCTGTACAGGAAGTATCATGTGATATTTTCAAAATTGTACCAAGCCCACCACCTATTTATCTGGTGAACATGGTATGCATTTATTTTGTGTTTCTCAGTATCAGTTATTTAAAAAAATATATCCAATGTACTCAATACTACTATGAAACCAATTTATAATAACTCACACTTGTATATGAAAAATGAAACACAATTTTAGCCTAAGATGAAGGAGGGTAGGGGAGCAAGAGGGATGTGGAGGGGGTGGGAGGGTTAGGGAAACCACAACTATGGAGCACATTGCAAGTACAAGTTGGATCTATCATGTGTAGAACTGAAATGTCCTAATGTTATAATTGGGTAAATGAGGTGAAAGCTATCTTAATTAGTATGATGTAAATACTGCAATTTGTACAAATAATCAACACACTAAAATTGGCATAAATGTATTTATGATCTATATGCAAAAGACTAAATAAAAATAAAATATTTACTTTTATAAAAAAGTTTTTTTCCATATATGCACATAAATGTTAATTGATGAGTTTCGATTTATTATTATTTTTCTATTCTTGCAATATTCACTTAGATGAATGGTCTCCAGATCCATCCAAGTTGTTACCAAAGATACAAAGTAGCTGTTTTTTTTATGGCTCAGTAGTACTCTAAGGCATGCATACACCACATTTCTTAATCCATTCACTTATTGATGGACACTTGGATTGTTTCCACAATTGTAAATTGTGGTGCTATAAACATTTGAGTGCAAATGTCTTTTTGTAAGTCTAAAGGAGGGGGCACAAGGCAAATTCATGCCTAATGCACATATTCTAGGTGAAGTACACACTTACAATATGGACTTAAAAAGTACAAATGCTTTACTAAGAAGAATTATAGGATTGAATGGCAGGTCTATTTTTAGATCTCTAAGTGTTCTCCACAAATCTTTCCAAAAGAAATGTATTAATGCTATGATCTAATACTAATAAAAAAGTCCAAATGCAAACTATGTAACCAAAATGTGTGCACTCCCATAATATTTTGAAATGAAAAAGAAAATAAAAAATAGAAAAGTCTCAAAGGAAATCATGGAGGACATTTTCCCTGGATATAAAAGAAATCAGAAAGTGGAGAGAAACAGCAAAACAACCACTTTGGAAAAGAATTTTGCATTTTCTTTATAAGTAAAACATCAATTTGCCATATGTTTCAGCAATTCCATTCCTAGAACTCCATCAAGAAAAATTAAAGCATATGTTTATTAAAAGACTTACACTTTAATGTTTATAGTAGAAAAACTGAAAATATTCACTATGTCCATTGATCAAGGAATGTCTAAACAAATGGTGGTATATTTATACATTGAAATACTGTTTGGCAATAAAAAGAAATAAAAGACTGAAATAAAATAAAATAAAATAAAATAAAATAAAATGCCAGGTTGTCTCAATACCTAGAATTAATAAATGGTAGAAGAGAGCTTTGGAATCTTTTTGAGTCCTTGCTCTTTAATACTTATTTTGAAACTCTTGCTATGTCTTGTACTAGCCTATTTTTCACAAACCATTTTAAAATGTAAACACAATTATACAAATTCATTTTTAAGAGAAAAATTAATTAAGTTGCCTAATGACTAAGACTTAAAAAAAATTAAAGTGTTCATAGTGGCTTATACATATTTTGTAATCCTGCAGTTAGCTAGAACTAATTGAGTTCAAATCCTTTTCCATTTTGCAATGCTGGATTCTCCATAAGTATACTAAGCAATAAAGTTATAAATAATGACACTCATAGTATTTCTTTTATTTATTCATCTAATGGGGCCAAAAATGTCTTTGGAGCAGTAACCAGGGGTCGGTGAACACTGGGCTAGGTCTGGGGTTTGGAAAGTGAATCTCTTGGCATCAGCAGATCTCACAACATCGTGAACGGGGTCTGAATAGAGAGTAAAGAAGGGGAGAGAAGTGGGGAGGTCGATCCTCTGCCCAGATGTTCTGTTCCGCCCCAGCGCTGTTACTCTCAGCACCTGGAGAGCGCCAGCTCTACCTCCCCGCTCTGATGGTTGCTACACCAACACTAAACCTTCTCACTACATTTTCCACTTTCTTTTTTTTTAATTATTATTATTAACTTTAAATCATAGCTGTGTACATTAATGCGATCATGGAGCACCATACATTGGTTTTATAAACAGTTTAACACATTTTCATCACACTGGTTAACATAGCCTTCCTGGCATTTTCTTAGTTGTTGTGTTAAGACAGTTATATTCTACATTTACTAAATTTCATGTGTACCATTGTAAGACACACCGCAGGTGTAATCCCTCCTATCACCCTCCCTCCGCCAGTCCTCCCCCCTCCATCCCCTCCCTCTCTCCCTTCCCCATATTCTTAGGTTATAACTGGGTTAGAGCTTTCATATGAAAACCATAAATTAGTTTCATAGTAGAGCTGAGTACATTGGATACTTTTTCTTTGATTCTTGAGATACTTTACTAAGAAGAATATGTTTCAGCTCCATCCATGTAAACATGAAAGAGGTAAGGTCTCCATCTTTATTTAAGGCAGCATAATATTCCATGGTGTACATATACCACTATTTATTAATCCCTTAGTGCATAGATGGGTACATAGAGATCTAAAATTAGACCTGCCTTACATTCCTATAATTCCTCTACTAGGTATACACACAGAAGACCAAAAATCACATTACAACAAAGATATTTGCGCCAGAATGTTTATTGCAGCCCAATTCACAATTGCTAAGTCATCTTCCACTTTCTAAGGCTGTGTGCACACTGTGCTCCCCGCCCCTCACCCTTTATCTACCTCACCAGTGTCTGCTCTGCTCACCTCCTCTCACTGGGCTTCCCTACCTCACCAGTGTCCGCTCTGCTCGCCTCCTATCACGGGGCTTCTCTACCTCACCAGTGTCCGCTCTGCTCACCTCCTCTCACTGGGCTTCTCTACCTCACCAGTGTCAGCTCTGGTCACTTCCTATCACGGGGCTTCCCTTCCTAACCAGTGTCCGCTCTGCTCCCCTCCTCTCACGGGGCTTCCCTACCTCACCAGTGTCCGCTCTGCTCACCTCCTCTCACGGGGCTTCCCTACCTCACCAGTGTCGGGTCTACTCACCTCCTCTCACTGGGCTTTCCTACCTCACCAGTGTCCGCTCTGCTCCCCTCCTCTCACGGGGCTTCCCTACCTCACCAGTGTCGGCTCTGCTCACCTCCTCTCACGGGGCTTCCCTACCTCACCAGTGTCAGCTCTGGTCACCTCCTCTCACGGGGCTTCCCTACCTCACCAGTGTCCGCTCTGCTCACCTCCTCTCACTGGGCTTCCCTACCTCACCAGTGTCCGCTCTGCTCGCCTCCTATCACGGGGCTTCTCTACCTCACCAGTGTCCGCTCT
>CAUYPK010085717.1:0-41888 GCA_963574355.1 Loris lydekkerianus | reverse complement strand
ATTGATCTTTTCAAAGAACCAGCTTTTGGATTTATTGATCTGTTGTATAGTTCTTTTGTTTTCAATTTCATTTAATTCTGCTCTGATTTTGGTTATTTCTTTTCTTCTGCTGAGTTTGGGGTTGAAGTGTTCTTCTTTCTCCAGTTGCTTGAGATGTTCCATTAGGTTTTTAACTTCCTCTCTTTCCGTTTTCTTGAGGAAGGCTTGCAATGCTATAAATTTCCCTGTTAGGACTGCCTTTGCAGTATCCCAGAGGTTCTGGTAGTTCTTGTCCTGATTGTTGTTTTGTTCCAAAAATTTGGTGATTTCCCTCTTAATCTCGTCTATAACCCATGTATCCTTGAGCATAAGGTTGTTTAGCTTCCATGTTTTTGTATGGGTATACAGGTTCCTGTTGTTATTTAGTTCAATTTTTATTCCATGATGGTCTGAGAAGATGCAAGGAATAATTTCTATTTTTTTAAATTTGCTGTGGTTAGATTTGTGGCCTAGGATGTGGTCGATTTTGGAGTATGTTCCGTGGGCTGATGAATGTGTATTCAGTTTTGTTGGGATGAAATGTTCTGTAGATGTCTGTTAAGTCTAGATGTTGAATGCTTCAGTTTAAATCTAAAATTTCTTTGCTTAGCTTCTTTTTGGAGGATCTATCCAGGACTGCTAAAGGAGTGTTAAAATGTCCAACTACTCTGGAGTAAACTTTATTCTTAAGACCCATGGAGAACAAAATAGAAATGTTAACCATTTGGAAACTTCTAAACTTTGTCTGGAAACATCTTTTATCCTTTTCATCTAATCAAAAAAGACAATACACAAAGTCACATTTACATAATCATCCCACCATAAACCCTTGCTAAGAAGCCTTTGAACACAAAGGAGACAAAAAACTGAGAACATCAAGAACCTCTAGGCTTCTTATTTTAAGGACTATAGTGATAAAACATACATGAATGTTCTAAAATCAGTTAAAGTCCTGGTTTTAAATTTCATCTATATGTACTTAATCCACCTCAGTTTTCTCACCTACAAAACAAACTGCTATGAACAAAAATGAGATAAAGTGTATAATGATATAGAAGTACAATGCTGAAATCATAGAAACCACTCCAAAAGTCAGCTGCTTTTCTTAAGAGCAAATCAGCAACCAACAGACATAATGATACCAGTGGTTTGTCAATCAAATGCTCCTGTGTACTCAACTAGCAGATATAGAAAGCACAGCTATCACCCACATCACTTCAGTACAAATCTCATAAAATTAACAGCCCCAACAAACAAAACACAAGAACCATGAGTATGGCTTTGCAAAAACTGCAAACAGGCAAGATGATTATTTAAACCTGCATTTGCTTGCCCAAACCATCACTAATATGTGCATGGGGATATTTTCAGTTAGGTTTTCTAATGGTCTCAACACTAAGTGGACACTCCAACGACCCTGTACTCAAAGAATAAAATACCAGGTAAATGCTTCAACACTCGTACTGGCTGCATAAAGTGCTCTCTCAGAGCAGAAACTGGGCTATGTAAGAAATACTACTCACAGGCATGTTACAACCTTGGATGCATGATCAGATTTAATCTAATATCGGGGATCTCAAACTTCCGACACAAACTTGCTTTCATTGCAATAGCCAATGCAGGAGTCAAATATCTGATATTTAACTAGCTGGTAAGACATAACAACAAAGAGAAGTATTAATCTCTTAGTATATATTTTTACCCCACTCTCAGTAAAGAGAAGTTGACATCAACTCAGAAAAAGGATCTTTCAGAACTGACTGAAGAAGTCCAACTGGTAACCCCTGATAATGACATGGTCTAGTCCTCTCTATGAAAACATGCATTCTTTTTCAGAAGTCCCTTCTCAAAATTTTAATGCCCTAGGGGACTTATCTAGCCTCCCTATACCATACACCAGGGGTCCTCAAACCACAGCCTGCAGGCCACATGCGGCGGTGTGATGGTATTTGTTCTCGGTTTTTTTACTTCAAAATAAGATATGTGCAGTATGCATAGGAATTTGTTCATAGTTTTTCTTTTTTTTTAACTATAGCCCGGCCCTCCAACAGTCTAAGGGACAGTGAACTGGCCCCCTATTTAAAAAGTTTGAGGACCCCCCCCCATACTGTTGTGAAACCAAGTGAGATAGTACACAAAATGCTTTCATAAATACTAAGAATTATGCTGTTTATTATGTTTACTACTAAACTCTTTTATAAGTTTATTACTAAAGCTTCACATACATAAAAGTTTTTACTTTACTAAAATATCTTCTCTGAAAGATCACATTTAAAAAACATAAAAGCAGGCCAGGCACAGTGGGAGGTGGTGCGAGGTGGGAGGGGAACAGACAACTGCTTGAACTCAGAGTTCGAGACTAACCTGAGCAAGAGTGAAATCCTGTCTCTACTAAAAAAAAAAAACAACTGGGCGACACCTGTGCCTCAGTGAGTAGGGCACTGGCCCCATATACCAAGGGTGGCAGGTTCAAACCCATCCCCAGCCAAACTGCAACAAAAAAATAGCCAGGCGTTGTGGCAGGCACCTGTAGTCCCAGCTACTTGGGAGGCTGAAGCAAGAGAATCGCCTAAGCCCAGGAACTGGAGGTTGCTGTGAGCTGTGTGATGCCATAGCACTCTACTGAGGGTGATAAAATGAGTCATCCAGTCATCTCTGATTTAGTAGTAAGAGTCTATTTCTCTACAAAAATATTAATTAATTAATTAAACTAAGAGGATAGCTTGAGCCCAGGAGTTGGAGGTTTCTGTGAGCAATAGTGACACCATGGCACTCTACCCCAGGAAATAGCTTGAGACTCTGTTTCAAGAGAGGAAAAAAAAAAAAAAAAAGCATCAATCAATATACTTTATAAGTCTTAAAAATAAAACAAGTTCAATTTACTATTAGCACGATTCTTTAGTAAACGTCTCAGAAAATACATGAAGTGTCATACTCTAAGCCAGGCACAGCAGCTCATGCCTACAATCCCAGCACCTTGGGAGGCCAAGGCAGGAAGATCTCTTAAGGCCAAAAGTTCAAGATCAGTCTGAGCGACACAGCAAGAACTTATCCATACAAAAAAAAAAAAAAAAAAATAGAAAAATTAACCAGGCACAGTGGTGTAGGCCTATTGTATCAGCTACTTGGGAGGCTGAGGCAGAAGGACTTCTTGAGCCCAAGGAGTTAGATGTTGCAGTGCGCTATGATCATATATTACATTTTAGTCTGGGCAACACAGCAAGAACCTGTTCACCTCTCCACTCGCCTCCCTCAAAAAAAAAAAAAAAAAGCCATATTCATTACTGAGTATATATTTCAACAACAACAAAATGCAAATTTTTAAAAAGTCATGACTATGTATAACATTTATAAAATAACATTAACATTTTATAACTAGAATACAAAACTGTGCATGTAAAGACAGCTCCTACACACTTTTCCATCATGAATCAAGACTGGGAAGAAAAATAACAACAGAAAAGTACCTGTTGGTGTGGTGGGATTTTGAATTACTTTGCAAAATATACATTTTGGGCTGGGCACAGTGGCTCATACCTATAATCCTAGAACTCTAGGAGGCCAAAATGGGAGGATCCCTTGAGCTCAAGAGTTCAAGACCAGGCTCGGCGCCTGCAGCTTAGCAGGTAGGGCACCAGCCACATACACCGGAGCTGGTGAGTTCAAATCCAGCCCAGGCCAGCTAAAACAACAATGACAACTACAACCAAAAAATAGCCAGGCATTGTGGCGGGCACCTGTAGTCCCAGCTACTTAAGAGGCGAGGTTGCTATGAGGTATTACACCACAGCACTCTATTCAGGGTAACAGCTTAAGAGTCTGTCTCAAAAAAAAAAAAAAAAAAAAAAAAAAAAAAAAAAAAGCGTTCAAGACCAACCTGACCACATGCAAGGCCCACCACCCCTATTCTCCACTGAAAATAGAAAAAATGAGCCAGGCATTGTGGCAGGTACCTGTAGTACTCCCAGCTACTCGGGATGCTGAGACAGGAGGACAAATGAACACAGGAGTTTGAGGTTGCCATGACCGAGGCTGACACCACAGCGCTCTAGCCTGGGCAATAGAGTAAGGCTCTGTTGGAGTGTGGGGGTAAAATACACACAGACACACACACATTCTTTTTGTTATGATTTACAACTTATTTCTGATAAATATTGATTATGGTGGTCTAGAATTCACTACAAATAAGGCAGTTCCTCTTAAGCAGACATATTTCACTTCAACATAATTTCAAAATGACAAAAGTTAGTGGTAATTTTAAGAACAGAACTCATGGCCTGACACAGTAGCTCACACCTGTAATCTTAGCACTCTGGAATGCTGAAGCTGATGGACTGCTTGAGCTCAGAAGCTCAAGACCTCAAGACCAGCCTGAGCAAGAGCAGACCCCGTCTCTACTAAAAATAGGAAGTAAAAAAAAATCGCTGGGTGTTGTGGCTCAAAAATAAAAAAAGAAAAGAACTCAGGCCGTGGCTCACGCTTGTAATCCTAGCACTCTGGGAGGCCAAGGAGGGTGGATTGCTTGAGCTCACAAGTTTGAGACCAGCCTGAACAAAAATCAAGACCCTGTCTCTACTAAAAATAGAAAACCTAAGGCAGAAGCATTGTTTGAGCCCAAGAGTTGGAGGTTGCTGTGAGCTATGGCGCCAACCGCACTCTAAGTCTAAAAAAAAAAAAAAAAAGAAAGAAAAAAAGAAAGAAAAAAGGGAAAGGGAAGGAAAGGAACTCATATCTTAAGTTTCAAATATTAAGGAAGCAGACACAAGTTGAAAATCTATAATCCCAAATTCCACGATCTGAAATCCTCTAAACTCTGAAACTTTTTGAACACCACTGTCATATTCTAAAGAAATATTCACTGGAGCACTTCACATTTCTGCACTAGGATGGTCAACCACAAATACTCCAAAATTTAAAAAAAAAAAAAAAAACTAAAACATTCTGGTCCCTAGCATTTCAGAAAAGGAACACTTAACCTGAAATAATGGAATTTCTCACTTTAAAAACTGTAGTTTAAATAAGAAATATTTAAAATGCTCAGTGGTTTTATTATAGGCCAGTTAGTTTTTAATTAAAAATAAATATATAAAGCAAAAAAATTTTTTTGTTTTAGTTTTCACTTACTCTTTCAGCTTAGAAATATGATTGTCCAAATTTTCACTTCCCATTCATATAGCTACTCATTAAGGAAGTGTCCTGTATCCTCTTTATTCAAGTTACTCAATACTCATGGAAAGACTTTTTTACGGGGGCAAGAAACCTCACTCTACTCCCAGGCTACAATACCAGGGCCTCAGCCTCGCTCACAGCAATCTCAAAACCCTGGGCTTAAGCAATCCTCCTGCCTCACCCTCCCAGGTAGATGAAACTACAGGCTAATTTTTCTATTTTTAGTAGAGATGGGGACTCGCTCTTCCTCAGGTTGGTCTGGAACTCCCTGAGGCTCAAGGGATCCCCCTACCTCTGCCTCCCAGAGTGCTAGGATTTATAGACGTGAACCACCATGTCCAGCCTAAAGATTATTCTTAGTGTTAAAATATTTTTCTTCTTCTCTTTTGTTTCCTTTCATTTTATTCAAATCACATAAAAAAAAAAAAAAAAAAAAAAAAACCCCCAAAAAAAAACTGTCTAAGGGCCAGGCAAGGTGGCTCATACTTAAAATCCTAGCACTTTGGGAGGCTGAGGCCAGTGGATTGCCTGAGCTCAGGAGTTCAAGACCAGCCTTAACAAAAGCAAGAGCCAGTCACTAAAAATAGGCAGGCACTACAGCAGGCACCTGTAACCCCAGCTATGTGGGAAACTGAGGCAAGATGATTGCTTGTGCCCAAGAGTTTGAGATTGCTATGAGCTGGTGAGGTTTCTGTGAGGGCGACATAGTGAGACTGTCTCAAAATAAATAAATAAGAATTAACAACTGCTATAATTTTTTTTTCCACATTTCTCTATCAGGCATCATCACAATCTGATCTAATAATTACTGCTTAAAATTTTTACAGGATAAAAATCTAATATACTCCTTATAAAAAAGAAAAGTTTAATTTGTTACACAATTATGCATTATATGAATTAACATATTTTTAAAACTTTTCCTGGGTTATTAGGCAATGCTAATAGTAGTTATCTGACACCTTCAAATAACACTTCCCCCACTAGGGATGGATGAACTCACACGATCACTTATGGCTGGTCAAGATGAGATGACCTGATCTTCTCTCCCACGTCTAAAAAAAAACAACATTGCTTTTCTCGCCATTAAAAAGCAAAAGTTTCATCATCTGAAGTACTAATTAATGTCTACAAAAATACTGCTTGCACATATCCTGAAATGCACAGCCTGCATTAGCTACTACTGGAAATAATACAAAATAATAAAAGACATTCTTTGCCTTGAAAGATTAAAAAGAAAAACAAGGAATCAAACTGTCGCAATTACAAGGTTGTTTTTGTTTGTTTGTTTGGGGTTTGTTTTTTTTGAGCCAGTCTTGCTTTGTCGCCCTGAATGGAGTGCCGTAGTGCCATAGCTCACAGCAACCTCTTGATCCTCTTGCCTCAGCCCCCCAAGTAGGTGGGACCACAGGAACCTGCCACAATGCCAGGCTAGTTTTTCTAATGTTTTTTAGTAGAGATGGGGGTCTCACTCTTGCTCAAGCTGTTCTCTAACTCCTGAACTCATTCAAGCAATCCACCTTCTGCAGACCCCAAAGACAAAGTTTTTTTTTTTGTTTTTTTTTAACTAAGTAGAAATGGGGCCTTGTTTTGTTGCCTGGGCTGGTCTCAAACTCCAGGTCTCAAGCAATCCTCTTTCCTCTACCTCCCGCCAAAGTGCTAAGATTATAGGTGTGGCCTATTGTAAGATTTCAAGACAAGCACACTGCCTAACGGGCAGCTAAGAAATATGCCTGTCCAAATTTTTACTTCCCATTCATATAGCTACTTACTAAGGAAGTATCCTGCATCCTCTTTAACCTAAACCTTTAATCCTGCATCTTCTTTAATACTGCATTCTCTTTTGGTCAGACTGTTAAACTTCACAACCTACTACAGATGAAGAAAGAGCAGTAACTGACCACCAATGAAGACATGAACCTGGGACTGGACTGGTCAAGAGTGCCTTAAAGGAAGGGGCAATATTTAGAGTGGGCAAGATAATGCAAAGGACCTTCTACAATGATAAAGGTAAAAGAGAAAGCAGGCAGAGCAGGTGCCCACCTAGAGACTACCCAGCAACGGAAAACAGCAGCGGAAGGTGAAAAGGCACAACTAGTACCAGTGCCACTGCATAGAGGTGAGCTCTAATCCAACAGGCAGCAACAGGGAGGATCATCATAAAATGTATTTTTTAAGATTATCTGATATTCCTCCACAAAATTGGGTGAGGGAAAGCAAAGAGATGCTAATAGTCTAAGCAAACAAAGAGGATCTGGCAGTACTCAAGGCATGAAATGGTCAGAGAAGGGACCTATGGAAGTGGAGGTAAGGAAGGAATTGAGGTTTAGATAACTTTCTCAGCTTTCACTGCATGTTTTTAAAAAGAAAAAGCAGCCATATAATTTTAAAAGTTAAGTGTCATACCTCATTATGATGATCAAGAATGAAATCACCAAGTACACATAAGCCAGTCTACCACTGAAGTTCTTTTAATTAGGAACCTATTCAGCAGAGTCAGCTAAGTGTAAAAGATAGTTCAAAATGTATACCAGTATGAAAGTGTTTATGGTATCACAACTTTAAGTTCTGTAAGTCCAAAGGGTATTATTGTTGCCCTGAAAATCTTCTGTGGGTTGCTGGAGACAAGTAAAAGCAAAAAGCAATCAGGGTGGCACCTGTGGCTCAGTGAGTAGGGCGTTGGCCCCATATACCAAGGGTGGCGGGTTCAAACTCGGCCCCAGCCAAACTACAACAAAAAAAATAGCTGGTGTAGTGGCAGGTGCCTGTAGTCCCAGCTGCTTGGAAGGCTGAGGCAAGAGAATTGCTTAAGCCTAGAAGTTGGAGGTTGCTGTGAGCTGTAACGCTACAGCACTCTACCGAGGTTGATAAAGTAAGACTCTTATTTTTATCTATAATAATAATAAAATACTAATAATAATAAAAAAAAAAAAAAAAAAAAAAAGTAAGACTCTGTCTCTACCAAAAAAAAAAAAAAATAGCCATCAAATAGAAGGAAAAATTGGGTAGCTCTAGCTCGGCACCTGCAGCTCAGTGATTACAGCACCAGCCACATACACGGGAGCTGGTGGATTTGAACCCCGCCTGGGCCTGCCGAACCACAATGACAACTAAAACCAAAAAAAAAAAAAAAAAAAAAAAAAAATAGCCAGATGTTGTAGCAGGCGCTTGTACTCCCACCTACTTGAGAGGCCGAGGCAAGAAAATTGCTTAAGCCCAAGAGTTTGAGGTTGCTGTGAGCTGTGACACCCCAGCACTCTACCGAGGGGAACAAAATGAGATTCTGTCTCAAAAAAAGAATTTGAGGGTGGCGCCTGTGGTTCAGTGGGTAGGGCACCAGCCCTGTATACCAAGGGTGGCGGGTTCAAACCCAGCCAAATTGCAACAAAAAAAAAGCCGGGTGTTGTGGTGGGCATCTGTAGTCTCAGCTACTCGAGAGACTGAGGCAAGAGAATTGCTAAGCCCAGGAGTAGGAGGTTGCAGTGAGCTGTGTGACACCACAGCACTCTACTGAGGGCAATAAAGTGAGACTCTTGTCTCTACCAAAAAAAAAAGAAAGAAAGGAAGGAAGGAAGGAAGGAAGGAAGGAAGGAAGGAAGGAAGGAAGGAAGGAAGGAAGGAAGGAAGGAATGAATTTGGTAGCACCTAAATTATAGGACAATCACAAATTAAAACTGCAAATCATGGGCTCTTCAGTTGATCACTGCTGTTAAACTCCAAAATGCACAGGGGTTTCCCATGTTTTTTACACAACAAAGAACATAACCACTGTCAACAACTTCTTCCTGGGAGCCAAGCAAATAAAAGATACCATTCATTCTTTCATAAACCAAGTCCTTCAAAAAAAATTCAGAAATACTGTTAGCCCCTCGAACTCCATGTTGTCATATTAAATAAGCCTGAAGAAGCTGTACCCTAATCCTTTCTTCCATGCACATCGCTTCCTGAATCTAAATGCAAAGTTTTCTTTATGCTTTCCCATTTCAAGTTATTGGCACAGAGCCAAAGGAAACAACTTCTCTACTATCTTCATAAAACCTAACAGATTAATAAGGTTGCTCAGAAAATGATTAAATGGCTAGGGTGAATCAGGCTTTTCTGCATAATATAAGAACAGCATGTATGTTCAGTACATACATGTATGGTTTCCTATGTTACTTCTATTACCTATAAATAAGGTCATATGTTTGTTTACATATTTATATAAACTATACTGTTTGACCTACACTATACTACATTCATGATATAATAGGTGTATACCTCAATGATTATATTAGTAATTCTTCTAATAGTGCTTTTAGAGCCCAATGTGTAAAAGACACGCTCCCAAACCACTTAGGAAACTATAAAAGCTCACAAATAAAAACTGTGAAAGGGTGGAACCACGCCAACGGTGCATTTTACAAGGGTACATGTTAAATTTACTAAGTGTCGAGTATAAATGTCTGAACACAATAACCAAGAAAATGCAGTGAAGGCTATGTTAACCAGTTTGATGAAAGTATTTCAAATGGTATATAAAACCAGCACATTGTACCCCATTGACTGCATTAATGTAATAGCTATGATTTAATTAAAAAACTGTTGGAGTACCTGGACTGTGTCATGATCAACCCTTTCACATCCCCTAGGCAGGAAGCAAACAGCTCAACTGAGAGAAGACTACTTCACCTCAATATACAACCAAATACTTCAATCCACCCATACACCCAATCTCAAGATATTTTTAATTATTAAACTGAGAAGGAAAAGGCAAAGATCACAGTATGAACAAGTTCCCTTTTTCTTTCACTCCAGGAAATGAATATTTCATAGATATGGCTAACAAATATACAAGGAGTATCAACATATATATACTCTATGCTTGTAAAAGTTAAGTAAAGAATATGTGAAAGAGGGCAGCGCCTCTGGCTCAGTGAGTGGGGCACCGGCCCCATATGCCGAGGGTGGCGGGTTCAAACCCGGCCCCGGCCAAACTGCAACAACAACAAAAAAATTGCCGGGCGTTGTGGTGGGCGCCTGTAGTCCCAGCTACTCAGGAGGCTGAGGCAAGAGAGTCACCTAAGCCCAAGAGCTGGAGGTTGCTGTGAGCTGTGACACCATAGCACTCTACCAAAGGGCCATAAAGTGAGACTCTGTCTCTATAAAAAAAAAAAAAAAAAAAAAAAGAATATGTGAAAGAGTATGTATGTATTTGCAGAGAGGTTGAATACATGCTTTCAATTTGTCTATTCTTTATCCTCTCCTCCATACCCCCACATCCCTGAGGGAGGAAAATTCATCTGAAAAGAAAATACCACCAAGTATTTACTGAATTGAATGAACTAAGATCCCTTGGCTGACAGTGATACCAACTTCTGATGTAAAAGCCAAATCAAAGAGAAATCCATGCTTAGAAAAAAATATTTACTATTACATTATTCTTTCGATACAATGTATTAAGCAGCTACTGTTTACAAAGTACATTATTAGCTAAAAGCCCTACCCTCAACAAACTTGTGTATGGAGAAACAGAAAACAACATCATATATACACAAATCATTATATATATAACAAATTTAGCCAATAAGAATGACAGAAATCACTAGCTACTTGAATTCCTCTCCATAGTTTCTAGATGGAGAGAATACAAAGGCTGTAAAAGAGGAGCTGATTGGGCAGTGCCTATAGTTCAGTGGTTTGAGTGCCAGCCACATACACCACAGACACCAAGGCTGGTGGGTTCAAGCCCAGCCCGGGCCTGCTAAACAACAATGACAACTGCAACAAAAAATAGCCAGGCACTGTAGTGGGCGCCTGTAGTCCCAGCTACTTGGGAGGCTGAGGCAAGAGAATCTCTTAAGCCCAAGAGTTGAAGGTTGCTATGAGCTATGACGCCAAAGCCCTCTACCAAGGGTAACAGCTTGAGGCTCAGTCTCAAAAATAAAAAAATGGCTTGGCGCCTGTAGCTCAACGGCTAGGGCTCCAGCGACATACACCTGAGCTGGCAGGTTCGAATCCAGCCCGGGCCTGCCAAACAACGACAACTGCAACAAAAAAATAGCCAGGCAGGGTAGGGCCTGTGATTCAGTGGGTAGGGCACCGACCCCATATACTGAGAGTGGGGGGGTTCAAAACCAGCCCCAGCCAAACTACAACAAAAATAGCCAGGTGTTGTGGCAAGCACCTGTAGTCCCAGCTAATTGGCAGGCTGAGGCAAGAGAATCACCTAAGCCCAGGAGTTGGAGGTTGCTGTGAGCTGTGACACCATAGCACTCTACCAAGGGCGATAAAGTGAGACTCTGTCTCTTTAAAAAAGAAAAAGGCTCGGTGCCTGTGGCTCAAGCAGCTAAGGCACCAGCCACATATATACCTGAGCTGGCGGGTTTGAATCCATCCTGGGCACACCAAACAACAATGACAGCTGCAACCAAAAAAAAGCTCAGCATTTTGACAGGTGCCTGTAGTCCCAGCTACTTGGGAGGTGGAGGCAGAATCGCTTGAGCCCAGGAGTTGGAGGTTGCTGTGCACTGTGAAGCCATAGCACTCTACCCAGGCGACAGCTTGAAGGGGAAAAAAAAAAAAGGCAGGCATTGTGGTAAGCGCCTGTAGTGTAGTCCCAGCTACTTAGGCAAGTAGAATTGCTGAAGCCCCAGAGTTTGAGGTTGCTGTGAGCTGTGACACCCCAGCACTCTACCCAGGATGACATAGTGAGACTGTGTCTCCAAAAAAAAAACATTTTGGGAGCATCTTAATAGATAATAATATTGATAATACCATAGATAGTAATATTTATTGAAATATATTTATGTTTATTGTAGTCATTTAGTTGCTTTACTCTCAAATAAAGCACCCTGATGTGGGTGAAAGAATAACATTTTAGCCAAATGAAAATGATGAAAGGAAGAAATTAAATGAAGACAGATTAAGCAGCATGTTGATCAGCAAGAGTATGATGTGCTGCATTCAAACAGAAGATAGCTCAAAACACACAGTAGTAGGTGTGCCTAGTCCTCCCAGTGTATGAATGAGTGGGGTTACACACAGGTCTCAAGTGGGAACTAGAAACAACAAATGTCAGATGTACCCACATTTCCAAGGTTAGAAGATAGAAGACACCCTCTCCTATCTTATTCCTCAAAATACCCACAGTCCATAAATTATTATGAAATCCCAGGAACTTCCCCCATACAATACCCATGAAAAGGTCACATCACCTCTAACACACAGTCATTAACCTAATACCAAGAAATCATTAATTTAGATCTTATTCATCAAGGCCACTTGGCCTAGCTAATTTTGTTTTCCCTAAAGGAAAACATTTTGTTTTAAAAGAAAGCTGTCAAAAAATACCCCCAAACAAGAAGGTTAATGTAGGCACCTTTTACCATTTCTATCTGGACTCAAAAGCTCCATTTTGGGGAGTAAAAAGAGGATTAATGCCACTGCTTGGTCAGATAGTTTTATATTAATACCTGTTAAGGTATTACTAATTTTTCCTCTCCTCTGCAAGAAAGGCTAAATGATTGTACTGGCAGACAAATACATCTCCTTTCCAAAATTCATTCCATCTTGGAGTCAACGGAGCTACTTTCATGAAATTCTAATTATAAGGAATTGCCAATGTTAAGGCAGCCCTTCCAGGGCTAGAAGTACTTTTTGCTACTCAAAAGCCTCCAATTCTGAGACACACTGTTTGCCAAAATGGAAAGATGTGAGAAGGAAGTGAAGATACTTGGCCTGGACAACAGGGCTAACAATCGCCCTGATTCCAGAATTACCACCCCATGAACTCTATCTGATACACACTTCAGTGTTGCAGATAGCTGCAGACTGTGTATTAGTCACCTTACAGAAGCTGATGAAAAGTTACAAAATCTAATCACAAGGGGAAGTCAATCTAAAATCACCCTTAGATGTTCTCTGGCATACCCTAAAAAACCCAGAACTATTCCTATTTTCTAAGACAAAAATAAGGGCAAACTCCAAGAACATCAGACCAGGCAAGGTCCTGGGAAACTACCCAGTCCAACATCTTTGTCTTACCAGTGGGAAAAAAGCAAAGCCCAAAGAAGACGAATGTTTGAACAAAGGCTAGAAGCTATGGCTTTCAGTGTTCTGACCCAGTGCTACCTCTATCCCAACAAGTTTTACTTGTTTGGGGGCTAACAGCTTTCTCAAATCACTATCAAATTCCTCCCTCTATGAGCCGTTCTACCAAACAAAATTCCTATATAATGTCTAATGAGAATCTGCAGCAATAATTTAAATATATCTCACCTTATTCTACTCTTTGTGAATAAGGCAGAATTCATTATCACTTCATATACAGAAATACTTTCCAGATTTCCTTTATCAGGTTTATAAACTTGTCTATTACCAAAGATTTTTCTATGCTTCAGTTTTCTAAGGCAAAGATGAAGGGCCATATACCTAAATACATTCCATTCATTTCAGAAATAACATAGTATCCAGTACTATGTTAACTTCCCTGGGAAGTTGTCAAGTTGCTATATGTAAAACATTAAGGAATCTTTTTTTTTAGAGACAGTCTCACTTTGTCACCCTCGGTTGAGTGCTGTGATGTCACAGCTCACAGCAACCTCCAGCTCTCGGGCAATTCTCTTGCCTCAGCCTCTGGAGTTGCTGGCACTACAGGCGCCTGCCACAATGCCCAGCTATTTTTGTTGCAGTTGCTACTGCTGTTTTAGCTGGCCAAGGCCAGGTTCGAACCTGTCACCCTTGGCATATGGGGCCGGCACCCTACCCAGTGAGCCACAGGTGACGCCCAACTGTGTACTGGCAGACAAATTAAGGAATTAAGGAAGACATTAAGGAATCTTAAGAAGAAAAAAGTTCCCTGATTTTTAAAAGTTTAAAAAAAAAAAAAAAAAAAAGAGGCAGAATAAGGTATCTTTTTGCCAAAGGCTCTCAAAGAACATTTCAATAAAAACTTCTCTTCTTCTTGGTTAATGAGCTGGTGATATTGGACCTCGGCCTGATTTAACTGTCTCTAACCTTTTTGGGGGGATACAGGGCCCAAAGATGAAGGGTAAATAAGGGTAGCAGGGGAAGAATTTTTGATAAAGACCGTCAATTTTTCCCTAATATTTATTATCACATTTTTTTCTTACTACTAGAACTCTTGGTAACTACCCAGGAAAGAACCCTCTAGCTAACTGTGGTCATGCAACCATGTGCTAGCTCATGGGACATAAGCAGAATTGTCACACGTAAAATTTAGGAAGTAAATTTTATACTGAATCTCAGAGTTAAAGCATTCTATAATAGACATACTTTTATTTGACAATGTGAATGTTACTTTCTTTGCATTATTATTACTATTATCACTTAATATTTTGATGTAGCAATTGTCTGATTCCTTTTCTGAATGTATTTATTTTCATTTGTTCTTTACGAGGTTTTTGTTTCTAGTCTTTATCTTAAACATTGCTATTGTTATTAAATTTTAAGTCTTTTTAATTTTGTGAAGGCAAAAAAAAATGAAAACCTAATTAACACATGTATATGTAAAAATTAAAAAATTAAAAAAAGAGAATGACTTTCTACATTTTCCTTAACAAAAAAAAAAAAAAGTAGGAAGTATACCTAAAAAGACACATGCCTTTCCTTCTCCTTCTCTCTCTTTTTCTTTCTTAATTCTTTTTTCATCTTACTTTTTATATAAAGTATATGAGGGAAAAATGTCATAAAGTTGTTCTGGATCATGAAGTAGACACCATTTATTATCTCACTTTTTCTGGGATCAGGAGTTAGGGCCTGGTGTAGGCTGCTCCCATGCTTCTGGTCCCATGAGATTGCATTCAAGGTGCGGAGTTGGTCCATGGTCTCAGCAGATGCTCAGAGTCCATTTTCCAAGCTCACGTGTTTGCAACAGACTTTACTCCCTAGCACTTGCAGTATGAAAGCTCTCTGCAACTACAGGTTTCCTGGCATTTTTTGTCTCTATAGCATGACAATGTCTTTTTTCATGCCCAGTAAAAAGGTGTCTCTGCTGCCTCAAGTGTCTAACATAGGGATGTTAGAATCTTTTTTTTTTTTTTTTTTTTTTTTTTTAAAGGGCTTGTCTAATTAAGTCAGGCCTACCAAAAATACATTTACTTTTGATAACTCAAAATAAACTGTTTAGAGACCTAACTACAAATCTGTAAAATCCTTTCACCTTTCCTTATTCTGTAGGTCAGAATGATGTTACAGCTTCTGCCTAAACAATAGGATTTTATATGGGAATACACTGGAGAGCAAAAATCTTGGAATCCAGGTTACAATTCTCCCTATCACACTGACAATTTTGTGAAACCACTAAGTAAAGTATGAGAACACCCATAGACTCCTGAAACTCTGTACAAGAAAGAAATTTATATATCTTGCTTGTCTGTCTGCTATTGGTGTTTGAAACTCAAATTCTCACTACCTTTTATTACAGAAAAAAATAGCCATACTACACAGCTGCTGCTTCTGGGTGCTCCTATCTCTTGAAAATGAGGCCTCCTTCTGTGTACAGCCTGCATTCACCTTTTTGTTACCTTGTTAGCTATTTGTTGGACAAACCATCTGAGTTGTAAAACTTTTCTACTCTTGGCTGTGGAACTAATTCTAGCTTAGAATTCGCTTTATAAAAATACTTTATATGTTTCTCTGTCTTGGCTCTGAATCATTAAAAAAAAAATGGGTATTTGTTTCATAAATACTTGAGAAAAACATTTGCATTACGATTTTTCCCTGGGTCCTTCTGCTACATACCCCCCCCCCTCCAGTTTAGCTTCCAACAATAAAAAAGATTATTAGCCACAATATATATAGGGCATAAGTTGATGATTTTATTTTGTGAGAGGAATTCTATCTTACTTCTTTTCAGTACCCTTGATGTTTAATTCATAAAAAGTAAAAAAAAAAGATAAATATTATAGGATATGGGATAAAGCTGAGAATTTCTTCATGTCTTATAATTTTTTTCCATACCTCTCCTCTCATTTATAGTATTAATGATGAACAGACTGCCCCTCCATTGCCTCTGTGGGGCATCTGCTGGTTGTGCTTTTCTCACTTTATCCAGGACCTTATCTGTGAACTCAATTTCCAGACATTTTAGTATTTATCTTTACCCACACTATCTCTAAAGAAATTCACATTCATGAGCTTGGTTTTCTCTGGAAATCACAATTCATAAGCAGATAGCAACTTTAAATTTTGAAAGTATAAATGGAAATATACGGTTAAGGAAAACACTAAAATTAATCTATTTCCATCTAAGTATATGCACTTATGTAATTATGCTGCTTCTATTACCTTCCACAAGTCCCCCACCTTTGCTAGTTAGCAATATTCCTAGGGAATGGCCTAATGAATTCCATCACATTTTCTGATAAACGAATGTATACGTAAACTTCAAAGACAGAAATCAGGGAATAAAATTAATGCCCTGGTGAACAATCACCTTGAAAATAAATGTGAAACTATGCTTTGGGGAAATATCATTGAATATAATAAAAAACGTTCAGTTGAAGTTTAGAAAGCAAGAAATTCTGAATCTAATGTAAACATAGTCACTTTAGAATTAATTATTTTTTCTCAACTTATTTTTATTCGATGTTTTTACTGTAAATAGTTTCTACAAATATAAAATTAATGTTTATGTCAAAGTTTTCTTACAACATCTGCTGACCAAGAAAATTGGATTAACATTTCAAATACAAAGCAAAGTTCAGGTGAAATTATGCAAAACCTAGAGTTTACAAATTTGTTTTTACTTTAAAAAATTAAGAATTAATTATATTAATTAATTAACTTTCTTGTATTTATAAAATAAAACACGTCATTTTAAAATTTTCTTTGCAACTATTATATATACATTATCTGTGACCCTTTTAAAATATTATAGCTTGAAGGCATATATTCACCAACCCTATAAAGTAGCATTCTATTAGGAAAATAAGACCAGTGTGGGTATTAGGAAATCAGGAACCTATTATTGAAGTTAGGACTTACACAATTGTTGGGGGAACTGAAGAATTAAAAAATCAGAAAAGATCAGGAACAAAAATCACTAAGCCCTGTGTAAATTTAAAAGTCAGAGCTTGCCAGGTGCTGCCAGATTGGAACCACAAAGCAGGCAGGTGTTGGCTCTTTCCTGACCGTCTCTAAGGTCACAGCTTAGCTACTCAGTAGTCAGGGCCAGAAATTGCAGACAGGAACTGGTCGTGGAGCAGGGAACAATGAGGATCAACTGCAAACCCTGCACTTTTCCCACTGCCTTAAATGATGAGGACTTCTCAAGTACAAAAATCGCTTTGGTTTCACCTTCTTATCCCCAGTCTTATTTTAGATGATTATCTCTTGTGGCCGATTTTTAGCTAAAATCATTCGAGAAAGGAAACTTTGGGAAGTACCAGGTATTTCCAGCCTAAATTAACAAAATACAAAATTACCCACCAACTCTGCCCCTGTCACTCTTTCAGGATGAAATGTGTATTGATTTTAATAGTATGAATTGTGAACATTTAGAAATCAGCTTTCCCAAATCTTTGCACAGACTCAGAGAAACAAGTTTTCAAGGAAACACAGACAGCTGATGTTTAAACAAATTTATTTCATCTTAAATCCCAGTCCAAGTCCTTCCTTTTCTCAAACATCTATAACTTTTACACTTGGGAAGGGGACGCTGGGTTATATGCCATGCCACGATCAGAGGAACATCTACATAAGGCACGTTGCAGACTGTGAGGTACTAACATCTGTGAAGTTTCCTATTAACTACTCTGTCTTCCTGAGACATGTGAAATACTCTCTTTCTTCTGTCAAGCATCCATTTATAACAGACCATTATAAGAATTTTCTTTTAAATCATTTTAAGGCATCTTGTCATTTTATATTATCCTTGTCCATATTGTACTGTATGAATTATTGAAGGTTAATACATCTATATTTTGAGTGACCAAGCTACGCCTGATGATTTTAAATATGAAGTCATTCTTTTCCCCTGGTATGATGATAAATTTACATTATAATTAAAGCCAAAGAATTTATTTTTATGTCATATAATGATGCTTCTTTCAGCTTTGCTTTTCAGACAATACATAATAAATGACAGGGGGAAAATCTTTACTTTTAACATTCACATTTATGTATTTAATGAACATTATTGAATTTTTCAAGTACTTATTGGAATGGGGAGAAATATTTGTGCACTATTATTTTATTTCAGGCTTACAGAATGAAGCATTCTGCTGAGGCTGGAATGTAAATAATTAACACTTCTATTAGAAGTCAGCCCTTGGTTTTCAGCAGCATTATTCTGGGAAGCTATGTTTCCCCCAATGAACAGAGAATTATACAGTTTTATTAAAGAAGAGCCCTTCCTTTGAATTTAAGAAAATCTTCAAAGGTACGAATTTAAAGCCTCAAATCAGAGCACAGCACTAATTAGTGTGTAACAATGATTTAGGCGGAGAGCACCAGGCCTTGTTAATTTTCCAGGCGCATTCTCTAGTCTCTTTGCTGTATGCTTCTTTTGATGAGTCAATTTTATCTAGGTGCAGCTTTTTATATTTTAAATACTGTCATAACACTTCTAAAGTTTTAGAGAATGGTACATACTGATGCTGAAATCTGGCAATTATCTTTTAACTCTGCATTTCAGCAACTAATTTTATGGCTCAGGTTAAATTGCTTAATTCAATTTCAAGTATTTTGCATTTATAATATTGCTTTAAATGGCATGTCTGAATAAAATAATGTAACTACCTATTTGTTTATGTAGCCTTCACACTTAGAAATAAAAATGCGCATCAATCATCAATTATAAATCAAGTTATTTAAGATTCAAAGGTGTCAGAAGTGTGAGTTCCCTTGATCATGTTCTGTCTTGAGATGCCTTTTAGGAATTATAAAAGTTAAAATATCAGGTTCCTAATTGTAAAATGCTGTGTACTACAAATGAGTTATCAGAATAAACTGCTTTCTTCATTTAGTAAATAGTGAGGTATTGATCTGAGAATGTCGTGGGAAATTAGAAAACAGGAACACCAGAGTGTCATGTAACTATGATTTATGACTTTGCCGATATGAAGTAGAAATTGACTACTATTAAGGTCAATATCAAGATTCATTGACTCAGGTATACAAAGTGACTAAGACTAAATTGAGAATCAATGCTTACTTCAAGAAAACATATATCTTCCTGTGGATAATAACACACCAACATAGCCTACTATCCTGTTATTACCTATTATGAGAATTTAATATCTGAAGCATGATAAATATTTTTTAATTTAAAACAACACTCACTGCTGCTTCTAGTAGTCTCTGCGTCATTAATGATGGAATATTAGATTATTTCAATTAAAAATTAGTATTTGTATCAAAAAAGTGAGTCATAACTTAGTTTTCTTCAGAATTATTGAATAATCCAAACTACCTTATATAGTAAGTACTAGGAAGAAGATATCATTGTAAAAATCACAACACCTGTCCAAACAGATAAACTCCCATTTTGTAACAGAAAATGAATACATAGGAATGAATATGTATTATTAAGTACATAAATTTTAAGAAGTAAATTTTGGGGTTAAACACTAAATAATTATAAGATGTACATGTTAAAAATCATTTAATAGAATTGTGTTATATTGTAGTCTGCCTTGTCTAGCATTACTCGCTTATTACATATAAAATTTTAAACAATTCTAGCCCTATTAGCTTTTCCCATGTTTTTTTACCTCCCAGTATTTTACTGATATTTTTCTAATCCACTGTAAGTATTTTCTCTTTTAATTAGATCAATATGGCTGTCTCTTATGGACTGGTCGTGTAACTTGCAGATACAGAATATCATTTCAACTGTAGCTGAACTTAAATAGCTTAGAAAAATGTTTATTGAGACCTAGTTATTGTAAGGCTTATATAGCAAATATGACATTACTTCTGACCTCCCTTTCTTATTTAATTAACTGGCATTTACATTTTTATATGGCTAACTTATAATGTAATCAGAATTATCTCATTAACAAGCAAAACAAAATAAAAACAGACAATACCAAACCAGGTATTTGTAAAATAAAAACAGACAATACCAAACCATACAGTTCTTGATGCTGAGTCAATAAAGATACCACATGTTTAAAATCATCAGTTATTCCTGAAAGATAACTTAAACATCTATCAGTTTATATCTGTCATGATTTTCTTCTGGCTAATAAAATGTAGCTTTAAATATAAAATAGTGTCATAGCAGTTATTTAATGTAATTTTAACTCCATAATTAAAAATTCAACACTGCAACCTATTTATTTTAAAAACCACACTTGAGCTCATTATAAAGTTAGATGTCAAAGGTATAATCATTAATTTAAATTTCTTTTAAATTTCAGATTAATATGAGATACAAATGATGAGGTTACATTGTTTGCATTTGTTAGGTAATGTCCAAGTTGTAGTTGAGGTCTTCACCCAGGAGATGCACTGTGTAACCTTACGTTGTGCCCATGATGTGAGAGCTTTCCCTTCCTCCTGTCACTTCACCTCTCCCCCACTGCCTCCTTAATTTAAAAATTCTTAAAGAGCCTCTGCCAAGTGTCTGGTATTCTAGGTACTAAAGATAGTTGCAGAACAAAGCAAATCCAGTACCTGTTCTTATATGGAACACAAATAGCAAACACCACACCATTGCCATGTAATTACAATTTTGGCATATAATAGTAAAGAATGCCCGGTCTGACCACGCAAAAATATTCCAGCTAGTGAGTTAACTAAACTATCTTAGTTTGGGGAGACCAACCCAAACTTTTGTATATCAATATGTATTCCAATGGGTGTATAGTTTATGCCTTTGAAATGCCCCTTTCAAATTTCTTACTGTGTCCAACTGAAAGAATAGTTTGTGTGAAGCTTTTTTCAAATAGGCTGATATAGTACGAATAGAAATCCATGTAAAAATATATAGTACAAATAGAAATCCATGTAATAATTTTTTGACTTGTAGACCAAATTAGATACAAAAGATTGGAATAAAAAAATCCTCACTTTTAAGGATTGCTGGAGTAAAAATGTACTGGAAGAAAAAATATGGCAGGTAGCAAAATTGTGGTATGTTGTATTTTCTTCCTGACTTAAAATATAGAGAATTTTATTATAGGGTGGGAAATAGGACACAGTTTGTGAAAACACTCTTATATATATTACATTAGTTGTGATATATATTTTGGTTGTGTATATATATATTGGTTGTGATCACATTGGTTGTGATGGTGAAAACTGCATTCCAAATAAAGGCACCATATTGAAATTATAAGACTCTGAAATTCAACTCTTTCTCTGGTCAATTAATTTGCCTTTAGCTATTTCTATAACTTTCCTATTATTTTCCTATAATTTTCCATTATTTTTCTTATATATTTCCTATTTTCCTATAATTTTCCTATTATTTCCTATAATAGCTAAAGACAAATTAATTGACCTATATAGGAAAAAGTAAAACTGATCAAGTAATCTAAATTATGTTAAACTTTATCAGTAGTTAGTCTGTGTCTCCATGGAAAATAATGGACACTCTAGAAAATTCCTCATATATTAATACTATTTTAATTTGTTTTAAATACACATAGTCTTGCTCTATAGCCCCGGCTGGAGTGTAGTGGTACAAATATAATTCGCTTCAGCTTCAAACTCCTTGGGTCAAGCAATATTCTTACCTCAGCCTCCCAAAATGCTGAGATTATAAACATAAACCACTGTGCCTGGTTTCCCCAATACTATTAATCAAGTAATCGACATAACACAACAATTTACTAAACAAGCAAAGCAACACAAAATAATATAACAAAAACACTATTCCTCTTATGAGGATAAATGGATGGAGGGATGGTGGATACATACAGGGCCAGTGGAAATGCTAATGACGTTCATTCTTTTACAGTTAGAGACTGAGATATATTTACCCTCCACATTACCCGGCAGTCCATAAAACTATTTCCAATCTTTGATCATATGAAACTCTAACCTTATTTCAACAATAGTTTCAAACGTCCTGCATCTTATTTTTCTCCTACCCTGGTACTGAATGATGCCATCCACATGGTTTTCGAGTCTTCAGAAAGGATGAGAAGACAAAGCAACAAACTCACCTTTGCTTTCAAGGCTATTCAGTTAGGAAGACATAGCACAGCAGGTTGCCAATTCTAGTCTGCGCTCCCATTTGAAAGTTTTTTGAGCACTCAATTTTTTTTTACTCATTCTTACCTGATCTGCGTTTTATAGAGACCACCAGTGATTGCAAAAACTGCATTTTACCTCCACAGTGACACACAATATCTTTGTTTTCTGCCCCAGGATAGTCACTCTTATCATTGGAATTCCAAAAACAATTCAAGTGTGAAAGACAGAAATTTTCATTGGTAAAAATCATGGCTCAGAGAAGCAATGCATCCTAACCATTGATCTTACATTCATATGCATGGAAACTTTTATGATTTCTGTGTTGGTAGCAGGAGTCCAAAAGTACAGCATGAGGCAAGGGATAATAATTCTGTTTAACTTTGAGTCATTATAACTAAATAAAGCTACTGGTAAAATAAATGTTATTAGCAAGGTTGAAAAAAAAATTGAACATTATGAGTCTGGAATGATAGATTACATTATAAAGAATTAGAACAACAAATGCACTTACAGCTAAAATTGTATTGAACTTCATTATAAATAGAATTGACAACTGTATCAGAGGTCTGCAGCTTTGGTAATAAATCTGCTTCACTTTCAGTTCAGATTTATAATATTTGAGACATAGGGATAACTGATGGTACATTTACACTAAAATATGTCACAAGATCTGTAAGACAATAATACATTGATTAAGCCTACAAGCATAAAAATGTTCCATACTAACATCATTTTATTTGTTAGAGAAGGCTTGGCATGACAGTGAATATGTTAAAAAAGCTTTGAAGATAGTGTCACAGGAATTGCATGCAGCAAATGGCCCTTCCCTCCAAGTTTTAGAATTGCGAGACTTCTTGGAGAAAAACTTTGAAATTCAATACAAGTTTAGACTTTGCTATAGCATACCATATATTTGTAAATTATTTAAAATTTCCAGTGCTTTTAGTGCAGTGTGCATTCACATCTGTCTTTACAAATAACACGTTTTTTTCTTCATGTACTGAATTATAGAAGCCACAATCAGTTCATCTTGAACAACTCTGTCCTTCTTTCTAAGGAGGACATTATTCAGCTACATTATTTTGGAAAGATCGACTTACATATTCCCCAGAAATATTCAGGCCCTGGAGAAAGTATTATCAAGAAAACATTCCATTAGTAAATTCTGCCTTCTTAGATGCAGATATTGTTTTTCAACATGCTAAAACTTCTTTTTACCACATCATATTCTTATCTTTCGTGACACTTCTTCCACAGTTTTTCAAGGCATTTAAAGTCTTGACCTGGAAATGCACCTCAACATAATAATCACAGACAATAAAATAATTCTGTATTTTTTTGCTTTGGCTGTGGTTCAAGGATTGTAACTTATTACATGAGATGATCATAGTCTGTAAGGAAAAAATAATATGAAAATTGTTTCAAATTCAAGCTTTGCTCAATGGGCTCCAATTCCAAAAAGTTTTGTTGTTTTTGCAGAGAAAATAAATACTTCAATTCAATGTTTGATGTGTGAACTTTGAATGTTAGCCAGGCACCGAAGCACATAAGGAAGCAAGTGACCTTTTCACTCTTCAGCGACAGCTGCATGTGGTAAAGGATCCCCGGGGTGCATGTCTGGTGTGTGGAGTTACATCTAATCATCTTGCTTACCATGTCTCGGCATGCAACTAGTATGAGAAAAGCAACAATCTTTTTCAGTTAATCAACCAATCAATAGAATATAGATCCACGTTGAAAAATGATACTATCTTACTAACAAACCTGAAGTAAATTCAATAAAATGGAGATTCATACTGATCTCAATTATTTGAGTGTCTCACTTATAGTGCTCAATATATTTGAATCACTTACATGATATAAATAATGCATTTGACTTGTGCATTTCAAAATTCATAATTATATCTCAAAAAGTACTACATAGTAATAGCATTAATGATCATATAGTCCTTACTATTGCATATCTTCAGGAATCAACGTTTCCTTTATGTCTCAAAGCATAATTACTATTGAAAATTTGACTTCCATAAGTTTTTCTTTATTAAACCTTTACATATTTACAATATAACATATAATAATATTTTCCTTTATTAAGAATTATTTTTTCTCAAACTTCTAAACTGATTTTCCTACAATTTGTCAACATAGGAGTAATGTATATTTAAAATACAAGTAAAATGTTACTGAGCGTGCATCTTATATGACTGGTATTGATTAGAATGATTAATTCTGTTGACAGAATGATTAATTTTGATTGTTCTCCTAAGTTAAAAATGAATACATGCAATTTAGAATCAATAAACATAATTCAAATTTAATTTTGCTTCACTGAATTACATTTAACCTTGCCATTAGTGTATAATCAACAAATTAGACCTTTCCAGACAGATATTACATATATCTAAAGTAGATTTCATATTTGAACCAGTTCCCTTTTTCTACTTTTATTGAGTTATAATTAATATAAGAAAAATTTGCACATAATTAATGTATATAATTTGATATGTTGGACATCTGCACACACCCATGATAGCATTCTCACAATCAAGGTACTAAATCTATCACCTCCTCTTACCACACGCTTGCACAAACAAATCACAAAAGAAGGCAAGGAAATTTTTTATGAGTATTTTAGTAAAGAAAATTATAATTTGAATAGATAGCTTTTATTACTGCTTTGAAGTGAAAATTTCTATCACAGTATGGCAAATGATTACTAAAGTTATTTACTCCTTGGGCTATTTACTAGTGATACGTATTTTTTCTTATGAAAGTTAATATAGTATATGAAATACTTTGGTAACAATTAGGGGATCGTTATCAAGTAAGTTTCTTCTAAAATACTGCTGTGAAGTTTCACAAAAACTTATAGGAACTCCTATTGTAGACTACTATCACCCAATGTTCTTGTGTATTAGAGTGTCATAGAACATCTAAAATACATGTAAGATATACATATTGCAATATATTCCAACACACTCTCACACTCTACAAAGAATTCTTTTATTTTTCTGTTATTTAATAGGATACACAGGCTGGCCAGTGTGGTATCTAACTGAGCTCACAGTAGCAGTATGTGACAATTGGGAAAGTAATATTTGTCCTTCTTGGCAATTTGGGTAAGAGACGATCTAAGGAGCACGCATAGGGTCACCCAGCTACTAAGTTACAAAGCTTAGTAGACATGCGCCACCAGATGTCTGCAAAGAGAACATTTTTTCCACTGAAAACGCCTGCTATGACAATATAAATGCATAGAAATCCACTAAACCTACTGTAATAGCTTACCACGGAAGCTCAGGATTAATTTAACTGGGGATGCCTTTAAAACTTACTATTGCATACAAAAAAAAATTAAATCTTTAATTACTTGAGTCTCAAAAACACCTTCTCTGATTTACCTTTTTTCTACATCACCTCAGAAATGCCACATTCCTTTCACTTTGATGTTAACTATTGACAACCATTTTGTGAGTTATCCATTTGGGGAGATTATTTTTGGTTAAATATAACAGTTGCTGTGGGAATATATATACGAGCGATCTCCGAGATTCACTATCTCTGCATGGGGGGCCGTAGAACTTCAAATGTCAATTTTAAAAGTGTCAGTACCGATATAACATACACACCAACCATGCACACTCACATCACTCAGTGTTAATAATAAATGACAAATTTAAGAAAAATTAAATTTAGCAGTGTTTATTAGAGCAAACAAATGACTAGGGAGTTCGGCAGCACCAGTAAATGTTCAGAAAGCTCCCCCTTGCAACAGGCAGAATGTACACACAGAAAAAGAAAGTGACCCCCGGGCGTAGCCTCCTTGGCAAAGCTGGGGCTTTGCCTTTTGGAGGGGGCGTGTCCAAGCAGTTCGCAAACTGATTGGCTGAATGTCTGGCTGCTACGATTGGCTGAGACTCAGTCGCCTGTTTAAGGAAACACGCTCGCAGATTAGGTTTCAGTTTGTTTACAGATTGAGTTGAGTTACCGTTCACTACCTACAGAAGCAGCTTTTAAACGAAATTTAATTTAGTTTAACATTAACAAAAAGGTTAAAAAGTGAGAAAAGTGTTTTTAGAGACAGAGAGACAGAGAGCAAGACACAATGGCCAGGATAAAGAAATTGTCAAGAATAGACCCTAAGAGGAAAGAAAAATAAATGGAGTAAAAATGATTCGACAGGCAAAGACCTTAACTGCATACAGAAATAGAGGCAACTCTTGTTCTTCACACTCCGTGTCTCACAGGCCTCCCTCTCTCTTTTTTTTAAGCTCTCTTTTTCTACCTTTCACAAAAGTTACACGCCTGCCTTTCTTGCTCTTTGCTTCCCCTCTGTCACCTTGGAAAGGTTTGATTTGTTTTCCATTGCCTCAGTTTTGTTCCTCAGTTTTCCTTTGCATCATTTCCCTAACTTCTCAGTATGGGACCCCTTATAGCCCTGAATCTTGCAACTTTACAATTCTTTTTATCCCTGACCTCCTTCATTAAGCCATAATGACGAGGATGAGAAAGCCTACTATAATTGACCCAAATCATCCCACACACAACCAGGAAATCATAACACCACTGTATGCAAAGAATCTCATTGTAACCGAAGCTTTAAAATGTGGGTAATAAATGACCAGACAAGGTGGTTCTATCCCCAACAGGAAAATTCTCCAGTTAGAAAAATAGTAATAAAACTGAGCAGCCTCATAGACAGTAGATTTATGCTTTATAGCTGTTAAAGCCCCACACTTAACCAGCGGTGGGGCAGAATCATTTCCCATGGATCATAAATCACTGGCTTTTCACTGTACTCCGTGTTCACCTTCACGTTGCTACTAAGACAAATGCTACCTTGTAGTTCGAGGAAATTTGCATTATGTGGTAGAATTATAGGAATTGCCCATCCAGTTCTCCCGAGTGCTTGCAGATTGTCATAAAATAACAAGAGCAATGCTGTATTATGGAATTGCTGCTCACAGCACTACTCTTGATGGCGAGCCAAAGTGCTGGAGAGCTTTAGAGTTTAGTTAGAGCATTAGAGTTAAGCCATAAAAACACGTCTGAGCAAAATATGGCTATTTGAAAAGCTTGCGCTCATTTTTCTACGGACCACATGAAGAATGAAATTTGTGGAAATAGCATCAAACACACTGTTTTCCACCTAGGTCCCAGCAATTTCCAGTAGTCCGGATGACAGAAAATCACAAGAAGTATAAGAGAAAATTGATTTTAGATAATAAATGAACACAAAATCTTGTACCAATAAAGAAAAGGTAGAACTAAGCCCTGTCATAGATACCAGCAGCCCAAAACATGTGTGGCAAAACGCTGAAAATGGAAAACGTAAGACAAACCTCAGCTGGAGTTTGACATTTGTTAAAGTATCTGTCTGATGAGAACTAATAGTTACTAGTTCTCACGTCCCTCCAAGAATCCATTGTTTCTTAAGACATTACCATTTTTGTTCTTACACATGTAAGTAAGTGTTATGGTTACATAATGTGGTATAAAATAAATTAAAACTAGTGATAGGTGTTATATGTCCCATGTGCCTCATTTAAAATACTTGGGCGGATTTCCCAAAGTTACATTGGAATTGGAGCAAAATGTTACAAGTTGAGTAAATACAGCACTTACTGATACAGCCACCATAACCCTGAGGTTAAGGCCTTGAAAGGTGCCGAGGTAGTGTGAAAAGGAAAAAAACCAACCAACCAACAAACAAACAAACAAAAACCCTTCAAACTAAAGAGAAGCAAGACCGACTTAGTTCAGAACCATTTCTTCCCTATGAAGTTCAGAAAGGCTCCCACATGGATGTACACATGCGACGCATGGGGATGGCATGTGAACAGTAAACACAGGAACACGGGGAACACAGAAACTACCCCACAGTCACAGACGTTCAGTGAGAATGACAGAAATGTTGCTGTCTTTCAAAGTAAAAACAGACTTAGCATTCTAAAAGGCTGCCAGAGTTTAGCTAAAGTTCCCGATGGAAATGTTAGGGTAGCAGGAAAGGCTTTGTGAGCAGAACACACGTGTACTGAGGTATCAGAGTTGAGCACTGGGGTGAATCCTGGCTGCTAACCACCTCACTAGAGCACCGAGTCCTCACAGTCAGCCAGCTTCTGGAAGGAAAGCAATATGTGAATGTACTAGAAACCATTAATCTGTTTACTTTAACATAGTGATGTTATGGTATGTGAACTGTATCTCAATAAATCTCTAAAAACAAAAAAAATAAAAAATAAAAAAAAGAAAAGAAAAGAAAAGAAAGGGAATGCATTCAACTACCTGTGTTGACGATACTCCCTTACATTCACAAATACAAACCTACAACCATGAATTTTCAAACAACTGAAGAAAGAAACAAATGTACAAGGAAAAAAGAAGCCAATCACTTAAGAAACTACTAACTCATGGAATAATAGTGTAATTGAGGAAAATTCTACTCAGTATTTTCAAATTGGTTAGAGAAGATATTGGGAAAAAACAACTACATAAACGTGAAAACTCAACATAACAAATAAAATTCTTGTTAATAAAATATAATGATGAGAAAAATAATAACAATTAATAATGCAGAAGGGATGGAAAGAATCAAAAGGTAGGAAGCAGCAGTACAAATACAAAATGCAAAGCCTTGGCCTAGGAAGGTGTAAATAAATAGGGGGGGAAAGGGAAGTACAGAATGGAAAGAATAATTTTTTTTATTAAATCATGACTATGTACATTAATGCATTTATGGGATACAATATGCTGAATAGATAAACAGTGTGGAATGCTTACATCGAACTGATTGACATAACCATCACTTCATTTGCTTATTTGTTGTGGTAGGACATTTATACTCTTTTCTTAATAGTTTATAAAAGTATCATTGTTTGATATATAATAGACTCACAAATATTAATAAAAGAAAATGCCCCACGTATGAAAATACATAGTTATTGAACAGAGATCGTCCTCTAATTGCCATGCAGAGAAAATCAATTAAGAGCACTTCCATATATAATCTATTCATTTTAGAATGAGTAGCTACAGGATTCTGTGAACATATTTTAAAAAATATTATTCCACAACATAGTGTATGATAATATTTATGATATGTGAAAAGAAAATGCTTCTTGATTAGCATAAAGTCCAAAAAGAAATTGTTCAACACAGATTAATGTCCGGCTATGATTTAGGCTCCATTCTAAGTGCTAGAGTTATAGCTGTGAATAGAAGCAAATACCGAATTCTCCGTGAAACTTGTTTTGTAAGTGGAGAAAAAAGAGAAAATTAAATAATTAATTTAAGATGACAAGTGTTATCAAGAAAATAAATCTATGTAGAAGACTAAGGATTGAAGAGAGTGCAGTATGAGTGAGTCTGCAATTTTAGAATATGGAAACTTAGAGGAAAAAGTCTAGAGAACAAACTCCCTGAAGTCATTGTTCTAAGTATGAACAAACTGTTGGACTATCAAAGGTCCTAAATTCATATCACTGTTAACGGGAATACGTAAACATATAATTAATTCCAAGGGGGAAGAATAAAGATTTTTTCATGATGGCAGTGAAATTATCACTTGCCACTGGAGAACTCATTTTAACTTTTGGTACCCAAGTTTTTTTATGTACAAAGGAGGATTCAGAATATACATGTTCAAGTGCCATTTACCCAAAAATTCTGTGATGTTGTAAAACACTCAAGTTTTAACAAGCATTTAAGTTAAAATACATAAAAGATATTTAAAATATGGGTATATGTCTATAAAAATTATTCAAACACTATTTACAGAAAATTTGAAATATTACACACTCCCATTAATGGTAAAATTTTAAGAGAACTATATTATTTCAAGATAATCACATATTTAATAAGCCATAAAAGGTATGGGAAATATTCTACACTATATTGTTTAATTAAACAAAATGTAAAAGGATCATATACTGAAGAAACACAAAATAATGTCAGTGGTGAAAAAGGTTATTATATATTTTATAGATTTTTAAGTGGCTTATTTACTTTCTTTAGAATGTGCATTTATTAGTTTTAACATATTTTAAATAGTAAAAAGGAATAAAACTATCAAGACATTAAATTTTTAAAGTGTCATAAAAACATAAAATTATATTTACAAGCATATAAAAATACTTGGCAACATATATGTAAAAGCATTAGTTAGAAATATCTCTGAAGAGGACTTTAAAACCAGAACTGGGGACTGAAGAATGATTTGTGAATAAGAACATTTTTGTATTTTAATTATTTAATGTCTGTATTTTCTTTAATTTTAAAGTAGTATAGAACATATTACTTCTAAAAAATAAAGTAAATGAAAAATACATCTCTGTGTTTACACATAAACAACTGGAAATATATATGTAGCATTTTATGTGTAACATTTACATACATATGATGTATATGTAACATATATGACATTGTAAAAGTATTTAACTTTGAGTTAAGAAGTTAAGCAAGTTAGAATTTTACTGGTTAATCTATAACTGTGTTTCATACATTTATCAAAAAGATACATTGCATGGCAACTTTTTAATTATAACTATCTTAATAGAAATATCTGTGAGTGATATATATATTTTATATATTATTTCATATATATATATATATATATATATATATATATATATCAGAAACTATTTTGAAATAATTTATACAAAAATATTTGGTTACTTAACTTGGATATTTAAAAACCCAGTTTCCAAATCATCGGTAATGATTTGAAAATTTTTATATATTTGTGAAAATCGTGTTCTTCACTGCAATTTATCAATTTATAACACTGTAGTTCAGGGGTCCTCAAACTATGGCCCACGGGCCACATGAGGCTGTATGATTGTATTTGTTCCTGTTTTGTTTTTCTACATCAAAATAAGATATGTACAATGTGCATAGGAATTTGTTCATAGTTTTTTTTTTGTTTTTTTTTTAAACTATAGTCCCACGGTCTGAGGGACAGTGAATTGGCCCCCTGTTTAAAAAGTTTGAGGATGCCTGCAAGAGTATTAAATATTTAATTTATCATAGTACTAGTCTGTTTCATTTACAATATCATCTTTAAAATATATGGAAAGAGGTTAGGAATCAATTTCAATTTTAGAAAATGAAATAGATACGCAAAATATGTAAGGGAAAAACAGATATTGAACCTATTGGCTCCTAAGGGGAAGGAACATTACGTTAGAGCAATGCGGTCACCATGTCAGTACAGTCCTTTATACGAAGTAATATATATCTTTTTGATATTTGGGTCACTATATTTTGAGCCTCTTTATTATAGTAAATTAGCCTGCAATTTAACTAATAAATTGATAAGTAAAAACATACTGTCAGTCTGATCTGCAAAGAAACAGGTCAAGGAAGGACAGTACAAAAACTAAGTCCCAAATATTGGTAATTCTGAAATAAAGCACATTTAGAACTAACATTTCAACTTTCATCCTTAACAGCATTGTACATGTCAATTGAGTAGCTGAATTTGTCCTCATTCTTTGATCTTCAATAAATTCTTTAAAACTTTTCTCCCAATTTAATGCAATTCAGCAAACATTTAATTCAATCTAATTTCTTTTGAAGTTCAGAAAGCACAATTCTGACATAATAAACTTGGAAAATTAGCTACTGGGCATGCCTGTGCTCTGAAGAAATGCACATTTTTCTCAAGTTCTCCAGTAAGATATTTAAAAGTAATACAATGTATTAAAATTTTATACAAAATTCAGTGAAGTTCCTTTGCTACTTTAATGACAAATGTAACATTAGGTGTACATATCTAACCCTTTTATAACTGAATTCCCCTTAAATTGGTTGGGTAATGGTAGTAAAATTCTCCATTTAAATATATTTTCAAAAGAAATTAAGGTTGCCTAAAGAACAATTATACTTAATGAGACTTCTACAAGAGTGGTGTATCTCCACAGAGCTGACCTTTGCAGTGACAGATGGTGGGGACAAAGCTAAGTGTATCCCATGCTCAGAAAGCCATCTCCATGAGACCCACAGGCACAGTGGCCTATGACCTTGTACATGCCAGCCACCACCTAATACCTGAACTAGTTCAACAGCCTTCTTATTTCTTCTTTTCATTTTTACTCCCTTACAGTTATAACAGCATGTCTACCAATCAGTGAAATCATTTGCTTGAAGGAAGATGTGTGTTTTATTAATCTTTATTATTTTGCATTTTTTTCCAGGTTCTTTGGGGGTACAAAGAGTTAGGTTACAGTGCTTGTATTTGTTAGGTAAAGTCTCTCTTATATCTGTGTCTCACCCCAAAGATGTGCCATACTACTTTTTTTTTAAAACATAAAACTAAATCTTCCAAATACTTCTTATTGTAACCCTCTGTAGGCCAGGATGAAAACTTTCCATGTTATTTCCGACTTCATCCCATTCCATGACTCCTTCCTATGCCTAGCCCACACCCAGCATGCCTTGTTCTGTTAGACATTGACTGCAGCAGAGCTTCTTGTACTTGCCAATTTCACCTCCCTGTAGAACACACATGACAGCCTCCTTCCCATATTTTTTTTCAACTCAATACCATGTCACTTTCAACACTGACCATCTTATCTAAAGTAAGACCTATCTCAGCCCCGACTCTGTCACTTTAATTTTCTATCATACTGTGGATTTTAGTTTAATATTTATGTACCTGAATTTATCTAATTAATTGCTTCCTGTGATTAGAATCAATCTATCCCTCCTAGATAAGGGTCTCCTTGTTATTACTGTGTCACCACTGTATAATTCAATGATCGGAAGACAGTGACTACTAACAAATATTGGTAGGTGGCTTAATTGTTTCATCTCTTGATTTTACTGTGTATCCACCAAGAACTATTACAACAATAAATATGAAAACTTCTAGATATTTCCACTATTCCTAAACTTATTCACATTTTTATGTGCCCTTTTACTTTATGTTTTGGGAAAATCCCTAAATTCTATCTTTCCAATCACAAATTGATCTTAATTATGGTCTCTTTACATTTATGATAATAATATACTTTTTAAAGGAGGGGAAAGATTATACTTTAATTTGAAAAGAACAAGAATTTTTTTTTCACAGAATCTATTTCTGTTTCACATATGTAATCCTTTTTTTGTTATCTCTAATGATATTTGTTATATTACTATAAAAGTCTTTTACTCTGCTTTATTAATTCCATTACGTTGGATACCAGATTCTGCCATTGTCCATAGCATTTCCTTTTCAAATGTTTGTTGATTATTTTTTATTCTTTGGGTTCCATTGGTTTATTCAATTTATTTTATCATAACTATTATTAAAAAACTTAAAATAGCTAATGTTGCTTCAAATGTAACTAGCAGCATAGAAATTGAAAAGACTCCGTTATATTTTCAGGAAGATTTCCACATTTTAATAAGGTATCAGTAATATGTAACAGTTTTGTTACATGAAGAGGAATTATATAATGAGATATTTATCAATTATTCAGTGTAAAATAATTTGTAGTTGTCCAAATTATGTCATATATTCTGACTCAGATATTTGAACATGAAGGCTGTGGAGTCATAAGTCTGATAAAATAAACTTCAGCAAAGCAGGTTATCTGAATCACCAATTATGTTTCTGTCCATAAAGTTATCAGATATTAAAGTGAATTTTTTGTTTGTAATGTGTTATATTCTGAAAATATTGAACAGCCAAAAAAGCATTTAAATAGTTATATTCTTCTATTACTTCATTGTACACTTCATTTATTCCTGTTAAACAACTATGTACTTTATTATTACTCATTGTTACTAACAGGTACTTTCAATTTGGTTTCAACAGAAGTTTCTGCCATCTATTAACTATGAACCTAATTTCTGTAACAAGTAACAAATTTAATTACATGTATTGATTTTAATACATGTTTATTCCTTCACAATAATCTGATTAACTCTATTTATAATTTATTGATGAGTTAATCGACTTAATCTTGCAGGAAAAAATCTTTTAAAGTATACAGGTGACATGTTAAATATCATTCATATTACTTTGTGCTTGTAATTCACGTAACATTATTTCACATTCAAAACAACATTAAATGGTAATATTTTCCGTTGACCTTCAGAATTTTTAAAACAATAAAAAATTATGTATACCATTGTGCATATTATTTAATCTCTTTAATGTGACATTTCTATGATAATAAGAGAATAGAATCAAATCACACACACACACACACACACACACACACACACACACACACACACAGAGAGAAACCTGGATTTCAAGCTTTGGTTTTTGTTACCTTTTCATTCCTCAATCTATAATACAAATGGTCTGAATATTTCAGGATAAATTCCGATTTCACACTATCAGATATGAATAGTTTTAGTCATATATGTAAAAAAACTTTGCGGTTTTACTCCACGGATAGAGTGAATTTTATATCTGACTATGTCAGTGGTTCTTAACCTTCCTGATGCCACAATGCTTTAATACAGTTCCTCATGTTTTGGTGACCCCCAACTGTAAAATTATTTTCATTGCTACTTCGTAACTTTAATTTTGCTATTTTAGCAATGAAAATAATTTTACGGTTGGGGGTCACCACAACATGTGGAACTGTATAAAAGGGTTACAGCATTAGGAGTTGAGAACCACTGGACTAACTCCTTACTTAATGAATTTACTGCTGAAAGCGCATTAGTGGCCCACCTAAAACAGGTTTAGAGTATTTTCCTGATGATTAGAGATGTTGTGCATTTTTTCACGTGTTTGTTTGCCATTAATCTGTTTTCATTAGAAATGTTTCTGTTCATGTCTTTTGCCCACTTTTTAATGGGTTGTTTAATATTTTCTTGTTGATTTGCTTGAGTTCTTTGCTGATTCTGGTTAGCAGTCTTTTATCAAATGCGTAGCATACAAATATCTTCTGCCACTTTATAAGTTGTCTATTTGCTTTATTGATTCTGTTCTTAGCTGTGCAGAAACTCTTTGACTTGATCAGGTCCCATTTACTTATTTTTGCTGTTACTATGGTTGCTTGTGGGTCTATTTCATAAATTCTCTGCCTCGGATTATATCTATAAAAATTTTACCAATATTTTCTTCTAGAATTCTTATAGTTTCATGTTTTAGGTTTAAGCCTTTTACCAATCATGAATTAATTATTGAGAATGGTGAGAAATACAGGTCTTGCTTCAGTCTTTTACATGTTGTTTTCCATTACCCAAGTACTATTTATTAAATAGGGATTATTTCCCCCAGTGTAGTTTTTTGTTTGCTTTATAAAAGATTATGTAGGAGTAGGTAGATGGTTTTATATCTGGGTTCTCTTCTCTGATCCATAGGTCTATTTTATCTTTTTATGCAAACACCATGCTGTTTTGTTTATGATAGCTTTGTAGTACAGCCTAAATTCTGGTGGAGTGATGTCTCCAGATTTGTTCTTACTATGTAAGATTGCATTGGTTATTTGGGATCTTTTCTGATTCCATATGAAGCATAGATCTACTTTTTCAATACCTGTGAAATATGATGTTGATATTTTAAAGGGAATTGCATTGAATTTGTAGATTATTTTGAGTAGTGCAGACATTTTAAAAGTAGTGATACGGCAAATCCATGAACATTACACATATTTCCAGCTATTTATGTTCTCTGCAATTTCTTTTCATGATGTTTTGTAATTCTCTATATAGATCTTTTGCCCCTTATGTTAAATCTATTCTTAGATATTTCATTTTCTTTGATGTTACTGTGCAAGGTACTATATCCTTGATTTGATGCTCAGCTTGACTGTTGTTGGTGTATATGAAAGCTACTAATTTGTGTACTTGATTTTGTAACTTGAGGTGTTATTTATCAATTTCAGGAGGCTTTTGGTTGTGTCTCTTGTATTTTCAAGGTAAATGAATCAAAACTACATTGAGATATTACCTAAACCCAGCCTGAATGGCTCACATCATAAAGTTCTAATGACATGGAAGGAACAGAAAAAGGAACACTCAAACACTGTCGCTGATACTCCAAACTAGTTTAATCTCTATGGAAAATGGTACGCAGATTCCTCAATGAAATTAAAGTAGACCTACCATTTGATCCTGCAACCCCACTACTAAGTTTTATCTAATGGGGAAAAAAGACATTTTATGAAAAAGACACTTGCATTTGAATATTTATAACAGCACAAATCATAATTACAAAGATGTGGAAACAACCCAAGTGCCTACAAATTCATGAATGGATCAATAAAATGTGGTAGATGTATCCTATTTAGTCACAAAAAAGGTGGCAATGTAGTGCCTTTTATAACTACTTGGATGGAATCAGAGAACATTATCCTAAGTGAAGTATCACAAGAATGGAAAAACATACACCCATGTACTCAATACTAAATTGGAACTAGTTGATCAGCACTTTTGTGCTTATATGGAAGTATAATACAGTGAAATTCAAGAGGGCAGAAAGTGAGAGAACGACAAGAGTATATTCCCATCCACTGGGTACATTGCATGGGTACACTGCACATTTTCTGGGTGAGGGGCACAACTGTAACTTTGACTTAAAATTTATAAAAGGAGAATGGAACCAAAATATGTATACCCCTGTAGCATTCTGATGCAAAAATCCTTCTCAAAAAAAAAAAAAAAAAAAAAAAAAAAAGAAATGAAACACGTAAATGCCTTAATGCAATTCCAAAATCTACTTTAAAACATTTGTAAATATTTTTCTTCTTACCTATTTAATCAGTATGAAATTATCTGTTTAAACACACCTTATCTACCTCTGCTTTCCTCCCATGTTCACTACCAATACCCTCCCATCATCACAACCCTCTTGTGTCTGTCCTTAAAACTCTTTAATGGATACATCCACAATGGAGTATTCTCAACTGCAAATCTTGTCATCCTCTGACCCTTTTACAGCTTTTGAACTTTATCATGTGGTGTGTCATTTCTCTCTTATCTGGATGCTTACACCTCTCTCTCTCTCTCTCTCTCTCTCTCTTTCCTGGCCGTACTCAGAACTCTCACACTCTTTCCACGTGTATTCTCTCTATCCTAGCATTCTTTCTGGTCCTAATTCCAACAACTCTGCTTCACATTAAATATCATTTCTTATAAATTCATTTTTTGATGTCACATTAAGTTAGGCCTGCTGTTATAATGTTTTATGTTTTATGAATTTTCTTTCATGGAGGATAATTTATCATCTTTGTAATCATGTAATTTACTCATTTTTCCCCTATTTTACCCTAATCAGTTTGCAAGCTCCTAGACTTCATAGATGATTAAATATTAACTCTATAGAACTATAGTACCCATCACACATCTTAGGACATACACATATGTAAAAAAGACTTGATTGTAAGTGAACAGGTCTTCCTACAAAGTTCTAAGTGAAATAGTGATAAATACATTAAAATATTTAAAAAGACTTTCAGTTCACTCTGAGTTATCCTGATATTGAACATGGATCTCCATAGATGCTTAAGATATTACTCAAAAATTTGAAATATGCATTTATTTTATGAACGAAGCAATTGGCAAAGTATTCTGAATTGAAAAGAATACACACTGTCTTATTATTTTCTTAACTTTGCTTACATAAAGATATCTCATGTTTTTAAATATCATGTTTATAGAATAAAATGATTAAACAGAAAAAAACTCCTTTTTTAATAAATAGGAGTATTTTTCCACTAATTTTCTAAT
This sequence comes from Loris lydekkerianus, assembly GCA_963574355.1. NCBI lineage: Eukaryota > Metazoa > Chordata > Mammalia > Primates > Lorisidae > Loris > Loris lydekkerianus. The sequence goes on along the minus strand of CAUYPK010085717.1, from coordinate 3,878 downwards.
AAAAATTAAAATGTCTGAAAAATAATGCATGTTTATATTAGGGTTCTGAATGGCCCCATCTTTGCTTGATAGAGTGGAATACAATACATGAGGTTAATCTTTATTAACACAAACTTATTAAATACAAGTGTTACATGGAGACTACCTTTAGAGATGTGCGTGATGATCATATAACTATTTTTCTATTGTTTAACCTGGGAAATCCTAAAATGTATAATTCATATTCTTTACTAATTAGTAATTGCTAATAAATGATATTTATCAAAATATCTCCAGTTCCATAGCTAGTCACTAAGTAGTTCTAAATAAATTTCTCCATGTTCAAGCCTTTAAAAAAATTGTGCTGTCCAGCATAATCGTAGAAAATCCAGGTAGCCCCAAATATGTCACACTCTCATTAGCAAATCACTTGGTTAACTGCATTTCAGATTCTGGTTAAAAATAATGTGTATGGGTTTTTACCACTGCCTGTGAAAAAGTAATAGATACTGTATTTATACTCACAATTTCATAGCAGAAAATTGTGGAAACTAGTTTTCTGACCATCAGAAATTGGACAACAGGTAATACAAAGAGTTATCTCTGAGAAAAGACAATTAAATGACATAACCCCTAAGAGCTCCCAAATTTACTGCCTGGAGAAAGTTTTTAAGCCTCAGCACAAAGAGGATATCCAAAGAGAGCTGAGTAATCTCAGAGTTTGAATAAACTGAGTTTAAAATTCTGAGATGTCAAGGTAGACAGAATTTGTAGACTGTAATATCAGAGTGAAGGAAGAGTACACAGAAAGCTCCAGAAATCTATATGGTGTTCTTTCAAGGCTTTTACTAAGTGTGTATCCATTCATTCTTGTAAGGAAACTACTAACACAAAACAGGGCTAGAAAACAGCTGGAAGAAAGATCTTAATATACACTGAACATCTAGTATTATCTTCAGAATGGTATTGCCTCAGTAGCGGTCCCAAATTAACCTAAAATTACAGGATGTTCTGGAATCTTCTAGCAAAGATAAAAAGAAAGCTTCAAAGGGATAAAGCTGATTCCAAATAACTGACCTGAGCAAAGACCCCAAATGTAAGTCTGCAAAAGAATCAACCTTCTCAAAGCAAAAACAAAACAAACAAACAAACAAAGGACAAAATACACTTAAATGTAAATATCAGATGTGCAAAGAAGGAGAATTCTGTTGTAACAAAATATCATATACTGAGCAGCTTATAAATAGCAGATATTTGTATATTACAGTTTGGAAGGGTAATGAGTCCAAGGTGGTCAGATCACCAGCATATTTAATGTCCAAAGAGGGTGTGTTTGCTTGTTATACATGAAGACTTCTAGCTATGCCGTATCAGGGGTCCTTAAACTACAGCCCGCGGGCCACATGCAGTGGTGTGATTGTATTTGTTCCCTTTTTTTTTTTTTTTACTTCAGAATAAGATATGTGCAGTGTGCATAGGAATTTGTTCATAGTTGTTTTGTTTTGTTTTTTAAATATATAATTTGGCCCTCCAACAGTCTGGTGGACAGTAAACTGGCCCCCTGTTTAAAGAGTTTGAGGACCCCTGCATCATGAAAGGGAAAGGCATCTCTTTTAGAATCCTTTTGATAAGGGAATTAATGCAATTTATAAAATAATAACCTAATGAACCCCATGACTTAATAATCTTCCAAAGGCCACCCCTCTTAATATTATCAAGTGAATGGGTTATGATCTAAACATCTGAATTTTGGGGAGACACAAACATTTAGACTCTAACAACTAACTATATAGCTTTAACCAGAAGGAAAATAAATTAATGGAAGGAGACATATAATTGACACATGTTCTAGAATTACCAAAAATATTACAACAGTTATTATCAATAAAATCTATGTATTTTAGAAGAGAAATGAGAGCATGAAGATTATGCATTGAGAAATGAAATATTTGCAAACTATTTATCCAGTAAGCCACAGATAGGTAGATTATGGAACAAAAACAACTCAACAAGGAAAGAAAAAAATGAGTAGTCCCATTAAAAAGTTGGCAAAAGATATGAATAATCATTTCTCAAAATAAGAAATACAAATAGCTGAAAAGAATATAAAAATGCTCATCATCTTTGGTCTAGAGAGATGCAAGTCTAAACCACAAATGAGATATCACATTATCACAGTCAAAATGGTTATTATTAAACAGACAAAAAATTACAGATTTTGTGAACGTTGAGAAATCTAAACTAGTACAGTCACTACGGAAAACAATGTGGAGATTAAAAAAAAAAAAAAAAAAAAAAAAAACACTGAAAATTAAACTACCATTCCATCCAGCAATCCCTTTATATCCACACAAATGAATATAAGTCAATATATCAAAGAGACACCCTAACTAAATTTTCATATTTATTGCAGCACTATTCACAATAACGAAGATATAGAATCAACCAAAGTGTCCATCAGTGAATGAATGGATAAAGAAAATGTGGTGTTTGTGTATATACACAATAGAGTACTTTTCAGCCATAAAAAGAATGTAATCATATCATTTGCAGCAACATGAATGAAACTGAAGGTCATCGTCTTAAATGAAATAAACCTGGTCCAAAAAAGACAAATATTGCATAATCTCACTTGTGTGTCAGAGCTAAAAAATTGAAATATAGGGAGGTAGAGACTGGAAAGGAAGGGAATAGAGACTGAGAAGTTTGAAGCAGGAGAGGAAAAGGTGAAGAGAAGTGTGTTAAAGGGTAGAAACATGCAAAAAGACAGAAGGAATACACTTAATGTTCAACAACAGAGTAGGATGATGACACGTAACAAAAATATATATTTTTTATATTACAAAACATTACATAACAAATATGTATATATATTATATTACAAAAACCCTTGGAAATGGACACTTGACTTGATCACTGCAGCTCATGTATGTAACAATTTTTTTTTTCTATCCCATAAATTCTTCAAGTAAAAAAGGTATAAATAAACTCAAAGTAAATTTCTATACGTAAAAATATATCTTAGAAAAATAAAAAGAACAGTACTGATAATAGATTAGAAACTGCAAAACAAAAAATAGTAAAATTGGACACATAGCAATAGAAACTATCCACATGATACAGAGAGTAAAAAGAAAAGACTAAAAACTGAACATCAATGAGCGGGAGATTAGTGTCAAATGGCCCATCACCTTTGTAATTGCAATTCCATAAGGAGAGGGGAAAAGGAAGAGATTAAAAATAATTTTTAAAAATGGTAAAAATTTTCTCAGTATTAATAACAATTATAAACCCACAGATTCAAAATGCTACACAAATCTCAAACAGAAAAAACATGAAGAAAATCACACCAAAATACAACATTATGAAAACACTGACCATCAGTGACAAAGAAAAAAAGACACCTTATATAAAGAGGAACAGAATTAAGAATGAGAACATATTTGTCATAAAAAACGATGCAAGGTGGAAGAAAATAGAACAACAGTATTAAACACTATTAAAAATTAACCAAAGTATTTTTTTTTTGGTCTTCTGGGTATATGCCCAGCAGGGGAATTACCGGATTGAATGGCAGATCTATTTTCAGATCTCTAAGTGCTCTCCATATATCTTTCCAAAAGGAATGTATTAATTTGCATTCCCACCAGCAGTGCAGAAGTGTTCCTTTTTCTCCACATCCATGCCAACATCTCTGGTCTTGAGATTTTGTGATATAGGCTGGTCTCACTGGAGTTAAATGATATCTCAAAGTAGGTTTGATTTGCATTTCTCTGATGATTAAAGATGATGAGCATTTTTTCATATGTCTGAAGGCCGTGCGCCTGTCTTCTTTAGAGAAGTTTCTCTTCAAGTCTCTTGCCCAGCCTGCGATGGGATCCCTTGTTTTTTTCTTGCTA
>CAUYPK010085716.1:0-39042 GCA_963574355.1 Loris lydekkerianus | reverse complement strand
GAGGCAGGGGACAAGGATGGAGATGGAGGCAGGAGGAAAGGATGGAGACTGGAGGAAGGGGACAAGGATGGAGACTGGAGGCAGGAGGAAAGGATGGAGATGGAGGCAGGAGAACAGGATGGAGACTGGAGGAAGGAAAAGGATGGAGACTGGAGGCAGGAGGAAAGGATGGAGACTGGAGGCAGGAGGAAAGGATGGAGACTGGAGGAAGGAAAAGGATGGAGACTGGAGGGAGGAGGAAAGGATGGAGACTTGAGGCAGGGGAAAAGGATGGAGACTGGAGGCAGGAGAACAGGATGGAGTCTGGAGGCAGGGGATAGGGATGGAGACTCGAGGTAGAAGGAAAGGATGAAGACTGGAGGCTGGGGAAAAGGATGGAGATTGGAGGCAGGAGAACACGATGGAGACTGGAGGAAGGGGAAAAGTTTGGAGACTGGAGGCAGGGGAACAGGATGGAGACTGGAGGCAGGAGGAAATGATGGAGACTGGAGGCAGGAGAACAGGTTGGAGACTGGAGGCAGGAGGAAAGGGTGGAGACTGGAGGCAGGGGAAAAGGATGGAGACTGGCTTCAGGTTGGGAAACCTCTGTCTGGGAGGAGACTGGCATGGACTGGGGGCTGGTCATCGGTAAGAAGCATTCTTCTGCTCGATTGAGAGCCCTTTTCTCTCCTGCAGTTGCAAGAAAAACCACTACCCTCTACTTCCCACTGACATCCTCTGTGGTTGTTTGTTTGCTGAGTCTAGGGGCCACTGTTGGAAATGGCTGCAGGGGGTTGACAGGGCTGGCAGAACAAAGTCCATGACTGGGTAGCTTGAACAAGAGAAAAGTTTTGTCTCGTGGTTCTGGAGGCTGGAAGTCTGGGATGGAGGTGTAGTTCCTCTCAGGCCCACAAGGGAGGGTCTGTCTTGGGCCTTTCTCTCAGCTTCCGGTGCTTTTTTTGGGCAACTCTGATGTTTCCTGGTATGTGGATGCATCCCTGTGGTGTCTGCTGTCAACTTCATGTGCTGTTCTCCGTGTGCGCATGTCTCTATGTCACTCCCTTGGCAAAGTCATCCTGATCTGTCATCCGCCTATGGTGTCTCTGGATGACAGTCTTTTCATGACCTGGATCCTAGGAGAGTTTCTCCTCTCCTAAGGATACTTAGTCCTGTAGGATCAGGGCTCATCCTGCTATGAACTCATCTTAACTAATTACATCTGCCAAGACCCTATTTCCAAATAAAGTCACATTCTGAATTACAGGGGGTTTGGGCTTAAACGTATGATTTTGGAAGACATAATCTAATCCATAACCAAAACGTGTGCTCATTTCTTTGGACATGCTCTGACATGTGACTGTAGTACAGACAGAAAATGTAGACCCTCTAAACAAGTTTTCAGAAGCACAAATGTATTTATAAAGCTACCAGGCATCGGGGGCAGGGTCCAGATCTGGGACACTGAGATGCCACTGGCTGTCCCTGCATCCCTGAGAGAGGCTGAGAAGTCAAATTGTCCTCAGTCTGCCTAGTCTATGACTGGCTGTCCCCTCTCTTCACCAAGCCGAGAAACTCATCCTCCATGGGTAGGTAACCCTGAGTGATCTCTACACATTTAGATTCTTGAGCAGAAGTGGAATTTAAATGAAACCAATACTATTGAACACCTCAGAGAACAAGATCAAGTACAGAGCCCAACGTCACAGAGTTAACATTCCAAGCAGGAGGGACCACTAATAATTAGCAATTATTAGCAATAATTAGTAATACATGAGTATATAACTTTAGGTGGTGATGAATATAATGGAAAAAATTACAATACAGGGAAATGAAAGACTGTGGGCATCTGTTCTACTGCTGTGAAGGTTTGCCTGCTGGACCATGAATGCAGGGTCATCCACCTGATCAGCTCCTGCCCTGTGGCTTCCAGGTACAGTCCCTTATGGCCCCTTTGTCCCTCTACTTCTGAGATTTCTCTGGGGTGTTGGGGCTGTAGCCACTGCTGTGGCTCAGAGAGGTTTGTCCTGCTGCTGCTGCCTCAGTCAAGGCTCTGTCTCTTCCGAACAATTGAGAACGTGTCACTCCCTTGGCAAAGTCATCCTGATCTGTCATCTCCCTGTGATGTCACTGGATGACAGTCCTTTCATGTCCTGGATCCTAAAGGGGAGGCCATGACTGAGACAAGGATGGGCCAGTTAAGTGCTTAGGTGGCCCACTGTCATAGTTCCCAGACCTGACTGTATGAATGACCAAGGCCCAGTCACCCCCTGGGTGGCAGTGCTCAGATGTTGGGTGGGGATAGCTGTGCCAGTCTGTCCACTAGGGCTGCTTGCCTTTTCATAGTGCAGAACTTAGTACACTGCCTGGCTGTGCCACTCACCTGCTATGTGACCTTGGGCCAGTCACTTACCCTTTCCATGCCTCAATTTCCTATTATAATAGAATCACCATTTCACAGGGTTATTGTGAAGATTAAATAAGTTCATAGATATAAAGTGCTTAAAACCTGCACCCTGTAAACCCAGACAAGTGTTACTGTTGTGATTGTCATACTTTTTTTTTTTTTTTTTTTTTTTTTGAGACAGAGTCTCACTCTGTTGCCCAGGTTAGACTATTGGGGCAGTCAGCTTACCACACAGTAACCTTAAACTCCTGGGTTCAAGTGATTCTCCTGGCTCAGCCTCCTGAGTAGCTGAGACTACAAGTGCCTGTCATAATGCCTGCTGGATTTTTATGTATTTATTTATTGTTTGAGACAGAGTCTCACTCTGTTGCCCTGGGTAGCATGCTGTGGTATTATAGCTCACAGCAACCTCAAACTCCTGGGCTTGAGTAATCTTCTTGCCTCAGTTTTTCTATTTTTAGTACAGATAGGGGTCTTACTCTTGCTCAGGGTGGTCTTGAAATCCTGAGCGCATTTGATCCACCCGAGTCTCGGTTTCCCAGAGTGCTAGGATTATAGGTATGAGCCACCAAGCTCAGTGGAGGTGGGGTCTTGCTCTTGCTTAGGCAGGTCTTGAACTCCTGAGCTCAAGAGATCCTCCCACTTTGGCCTCCCAGAGTGCTAGGATTACAGGTGTGAGCCACTGCACCCTGCCCACCGCATCCTTGACTGTCTCACACTATCATTTTTTCCTTTTTATCAGCCTTGGCTTCACTTGGCTGCAGTTCCTTCCTCCTGGCCTTGCCGTGACACCCTCACTATGCCCATTAGGACATGGTGGGCCCTCTGTCCATCCCTGGATACAAATCCTTTATTTTCATGAAATCCCCGTCCCAGACCCCTTGTCATTCATATTCCTTACTTCTCTCAAATCCTTCAACTTTTCCTAGTCTCGTCATCCAGTGTTTATCAAACCTCAGTTAGAGATGTACCAGCCCCACAATTTTGCTGCAATATATTTATTATGTAATATTACATTAATTTGTTAATATTACATTATTTTGTTCATTTTTTTCTTAAGTAGATTTTTTTTTATTGTCACCATCAGTAAAGAAACTGCATCTTGTAAAGAAGTGCAGGGTAGACAAGTGCCATTTTCCATTACTGTTATAATGGAAAGTGTTTAGGAATACACAGAGGGTGCCATAAAAATGTACACACATTTTCAGAAAGAAAAAAAAAAAAACTATTAAATTTGTAATACTCAAGTTACATTTGACTTTCACAATTAAAAGAGATGCTCAAATGTGACATGTATTGATCTTTTATTGTTCACAAATGTGTATTATAATTTTAATGCTTTTTTCTTCTTAAAATGTGCATACTTTTTTTTTTTTTGCAGCTGCTGTGTATACTGAAAACAAAACAATGCAATTACATTAGAATGGGGGTCCTAAACTTTTCCTGTAACAGCCAGAGAGTAAACAATTTTAGGCTTTGCAGCGACCCTATCGTTGGCCTGTGTCACAACCACTCAGCACTGCCAACAACAATGGATGTGTAAGTCAATGCATGTGGCTGTGTTCCAATAAGAATTGATTGACGAAACCAGGCAGGGGGCCAGATTTGTTGATTTCTGAACTAGATGCTGTTGCCTGCTGTTGCCTACTGAAATTGCTCAACCCGAGGCCTATTCTTTGTTTTTCAAATAAAGGCCCAAGATTCACAAAATTGAGAAAGGTACGTAAAATGTAATAGCACCGACCTGAGACTGTCCGGGAAGTCATGTGAAAGAGTGAAGATTTGAACAGCCAGGCTTTCTAATGTGAACTTATGCACAACTGAAATCATTTTAACATCGCTAGGAGTGGAGTGCCAGAATTTGGGACAATGCTGACCTTGGTCAGTGACCTGCAGTCTTTATTTACTCCTCCTTTCTCCCAATCTGGGACCTAGGAGCAGTATTTGCAAAAATACATTCACTTTTCCCTTAGGATCCCCTGGCGACTTTCAGAGGTCTGCATCTTTCCTCTGTTAGAATACCTTGAGGACTTATGAGAATTCCCTGAAGTGTGCTGTGGGTCTCTAGAGCCCATGCTTAGGGACCCTCTCTGCTGCCCAGCAAACTCCTTAGCCCTTTCCCCTGGTCTTTCTATCTCATTCCCCACTGGGCCAATCTCAACCTTTCTGAGTCACACCTGGACCTTGAAAGCACCTCATTACCCTCTTCTCTGGCTCATCATCTTTCTTCTTAGTGGGTTGATGACCTGGTCTTACATGCCTTGACAATTAAGTTAAAGAACTCATCCTAGAAAAAGTGCTACATACCTCGTTGCTGAATATCACTTTTGAAGTACTCCCCTTGGGAAGCTATCAGTGCTTCATTCACCCTTCAAACAAATTTTGGAACTCTTTCTCTGGAACGACTATCAGAGCTGTCATTGTACAGCATACAAAAACATGCAACAGCAATAATGAACACTACTTAGCATACACTGCACATGTTGACATGAACACAACAGTGAGATGCTGATATATCAAAGTTATGAAATTTTCCTGAGTTGTTTGTACAGTGCTGCCAATGTAAGTGCATGTGGCAAGTTCTTGAACTTAATTGTCAGATCACGTATGTTGTAAATATGAATGCATAAGTATCTGACTCCCTGATGTCAAATCTTTTGTGCACAGTGTATACACCCACAAGTGGAGCTGCTGGATCATGTGGTGATTCTGGGTTTAATTTTTTTTTTAGGAACTCTGATCTGTTTTCCTTAGTGGCCTCAGGAGAGGTTCCAGTTTCTTCCCCCCTCACCAAAATCTATTGTTTTCTGTTCTTTGATAATGGTTGTCCCAGTAATACTATTCTTTATTTTTCAAATAAAGGCCCAAGATTCACAAAATTATCCTAGCATGGAAAGTAGATTTCCATTTAATTTAACGGTTACTTTTATAACAGTGCCTGTTACATTTATGGAAGTAATTCATTGAGCTCTGCCGCCCGTGCTGGGTTGGGCATCCCATTCAGTTTAGGGAGTGGCTCTGCCTTCTCTCTGGTAACATAGCACCCCCTGTTTGTTGAGTAGATTCATTTAATAACTCCTGGGATACTCCCAGCTTATTGGAAAAGCTGAGGCTATTTCACCAAATCCCACAACTCTATTCAGCTTTCCTCAAAGTCTTTCTATCTCTTTCTCTGTTCCTTCCTCTGTTTCTGAGGAAGTAGACTCCACTCTCCCCTTCCTGAAGCAAGGGGCTTCCCAGGTAATACTGTGGAGCCCTGTCAGGAAGGGGAGCCAGCTCCTCAGCAGCCTACTGTGCTCCCAGGTCCGCCTCACAGGTTTAGTGTCGTGGCTTGTTCCTGTTGGTGCTTAGCTGTGCAGGTGGTAAGAGCTGTCAAGATAGAAACCCTTAGGCCGTATCACCAGCAGAGCTGCTGGTCACCATTTCCTGGCCATCCCTATGCCACCTTGGGAGCGATCAGGTGCAAAGCCTGACCACAAGGTCCTAGGGCTGAGCTGCCACAGGGCCTGGCTCTGGGGCTGGAGCTTCAGGCCACCTGCCACCAGGGGGCTCCTTCAGGGGCTGGGGCTCTCCTGAGCTGCCAAGCCATCTTTAGGGGTATATATAAGTGAGCAAGAAGAATATGGTGTTTACCTTTTGGGGAAGGGGGGCTTAAGGCAGGGACAGGGAGACAGACAAAGGAGTGTGGGAAAGTGGACATTAACCAGGTGTGTAACTTAATGCACAATGTGACATAGATCTGTGGTCAGAGGTGGAGGACCACAATCCTATGAGAGTATGGAAAACAGGACGCAGACCAAGGCTTCCCTGGGCTCCAAAGTCGGAGCTGGCACTCAAAGAATGAGCAGGTGAGGCTGGGTGTAGAGGGGCAGGCGTGTGTGCAGGGGGAGGAGTGGCAGAGAGCTGTGTCTTGGCCTTCTTCTGGGAGCATGGGGGGAGGGGGGCTGTGGGAGAGTTTCACGCAGAGGGGGATGTGAGCCGTATTTTTTAACAGAGGCACCTGGTCACCGTGAGTGGCAGAGAGGGGAGGCGGTTATGGTGAGCAGGAAGCCTGAGGGCGTGAGGACAGGGAGGGCAGGGCAGGATGGATCCGTTTCAGAGACAAGGGAAGGAGTTGCTGTGGACAGCCTCTTTTCTGTTTTGCAGAGCTGGGTGCTGATGGTGCCACCTATGACACTGAAGGTGAGCGCCCCCCTCCCAGCGCGTTGTCCAGCGTGCAGGCCCAGGTTGTCTAGCAGAGGCACCATGCTACATGGCCCATCTCGGAGAGTGTGCATCTCACGTGACAGAAACTTTACTATCTTTTAATTTACAAGCTTTATTTTAAAGCTACTGTACATCGTAAGAAATAAAAGAAAACAGAACAAAAGAGCCCCCAGTCATCCGTGTAACCAGAGAGAACAGAAAGCGGCACTCAGATGAGCAGAGTCGCCTGGCAAGACCCACTTCTAGGGGGGGAGAAAGTCACACCACAGTGGGGAGGGGGCAGAGGAGGCAGAGGAGAGATGGGGCTCTGGCCCTGGTGCTTCCTCCTTCCGCCCGGAGCTCTCTGACCTTTTCTTCCCTTGCCTCTTTTGGAATGTTCTGCCCTAGACCTTGACTTGTCTACCTCCTCTTTATCCAGATCTCAACACCAACGTCCCCTCCCAGAAAGGCCTCCTGGGGCCACACCGATGAGCAGCATTTTGCCACGTCCTGGTGCCCTCACCCTGTTCCCTGACCTAATGGCTCTCGTCACTCTCCCACGCTGTCTTGTTCATGGGATGGTGACCTTGTACACGGCCCATTTGCTCCTAGTGAGGGGACATGCCAGAGTGCAGGGATTTTTGTGTTTTGTGTGCATCCTTCTTATCCCCAGGGCCCAGCATGACGCTCAGGAGGAGCTCAGTAGCTGTTTATTGAGAGAATGAATGGAAGAAAATTGTCTTTCACAGAAGTATGGGGAAGGCTCTGTAAATCACCCCATGGCCTTCCCACGTCAGGCTTGGGCCTCATCCCCTGGCCACTCCCCTTCTCCGGCCTGAGCAGACTCGCTTCACTGTCCAGCAGCCTGTCTGGCCACACTGTGGCACATCTGCCCCACACCCCCACAGCGGCCCAGCCTGTCTCTTCCCACATTTATGTGATCTCCTGGGAGCCGGCCTCATTCCCTGTTATCTGTTTGTTGGGATGAACCTGAAAGTGGCCACTCTGGCCTTGGCTGTGGGTCAGCCTCAGTGCCAGTCCCAGACAGTGGTCACACTCTCCCCAGGGAGATGGCAATTCCCACAGGCACATTCCACAGGGGGTTTTCTCTCCTTTTCCCAGAGAACGGGCCTCAGAGGAGTGTTTGCCAACTGTTCCCAGAATTATTACTTGGACCTTTATCTGACTTTTACAAAGTTCTTACTCAAATTCTGAGCAAATACATTTATATATTTTGAGGCAAGTCTTCCTTTTTTGCCTGGGCTAGAGTGCCGTAGCACCAGTGTAGCTCATAGCAACCTCAAACTCCTGGGCTCAAGAGATCCTCTTGCCTCAGTCTCCAGAGTAGCTGGGTGCCTGCCACCATGCTCAGCTAGTTTTTCTATTTTTAGTAGAGACAGGGGTCTTGCTCTTGCTCAAGCTGGTCTGGAACTCCTGAGCTCAAGGGACCCCCCTTTCTTGGCCTCATAGAGTGCTAGGATTGCAGGATCTAACCAGTGCGCACAGCCTGCAAAGTTTCATGTGCATACGTGCACATGGGAATTAGTCTGGATCTTAGAAGAATCTTTAATAATCACAGTCATGCTCCTTCCTGCACCTGCTGTCCACAGGAGACATGAGCACAGTCCCTCCCTGGTTTGTAGCTGAGTCAAAGAGGAACCAGGCCTAAGGCCCTTTAGTGATGCCTCTCAGTCCTGAACGGGGGGATGTGCATCTTCTGAGAAGATCCTCTGGCTGGTCAGCAGGAGAGCCTGGCTGGTGGAACAAAGGCTGCACGCACCAAGGCCACTGGGCTCGGGCGGTGTGGAGGTCAGAGGCACCCGTTCCTGCCTATGATCATGCCCAGGGCCAGGAGCTGAGGACATGAGAACAAGAGTTCTGAGGCTGCCGTGGGGTTACGTCTCTGATATGCTACCTGTGGGCTGTGGGACCCAGGGCATAAAACTTACTTTTCTGAACGCCATTTATTGCTACAAAGGGTCAGATACATGGGAGGAAAAGAAAGAACAAAACCATAGTAATGCCTCTACCATGGTGCTGGGCACGGAAGGTGCTGGGAATGCTGGCTTCTTCCCAGCTGGTAGCTGTTTCGTCCTCTCCTGGCTGCTGCTTTGTGTGACCTCCCTGCTGTCTTGGGACCCCAGCTCCCTGGCTGCTCTCCCTGCCTCCAGCCTGGCTCTGCAGAGGCGTTTGGAGAGCAGATGGGGAGTGGGTATGGCCTCTGGAGCCTGACCTGCTGGGGTTCAGTGGTGGCTTAATGCTGTCTTAGCTTGGTGTTCTTGTGCCTTACTTACCTCCCCTGTAAGATGGGGATGATGCTAACAGCAGTACTGCTGAACGGTGTGTTTGGAAAGGGTGAAATGAGAGAATACATGAAGAGCTTAGGTCAGTTCTCAGCATAGTGAGGAGCCGAGGAGTTGCCATCTTTATCAGCCCACACCCTTCCCCTGCTCTCTGACCACACTCGAGCGTGCCTCTTGGCCTCTTGGCCTGCTCCTCACTCCTCCTCACTCCCTTCTCATAGCCCCAAACCGCATGGTACCTGGTTGGTGTGGCCTGGCACCAGTACGCCCCATGGCAGCCCCCTTGCATACATTTAGCATCAGGCACGTGTGCGGCTCCAGGAGGCAGTTTTCCAGGCCCTCTGACCTTTCAGCACTGGGATAGTGAAACCGGAAGGGGTGAAGTGGCATGCTGAGGATGGCGGTGGTACAGGGATTCCAGGAGGAAGGAATATCTGCTCTACCCAGACCCAGCACCCTCCCTTTTTCCTTTAAAAATTGTGCAAGCAAAGGCCAGCAGAAAGCCAAGACGGCAGTGAGTTTGGTGGGCAGCCAAGCGGAAGAGATTGATGAGCTGGAGATGCTGGAGGGGCTGGCTCAGGAGGAGGGAAGAGGAGGCCAGGGAGGTCCTGGCGGCTGGGCTGCTCCCCTTCTGGTGCCTGCTCTTGTTAGTTTATGGGGACGTTGACAGGCTGACCCTGGAGCAACTGCCAGGCTCATCCTGGACCACTGATTTATTCTGGAAGCTTCCTTCTCTGTTTCTCTCTTTTGATCTCAATAGCTGGCTTGAGAGGATGGAAAGGGTCAGGAGTCGCTGGCCACCAGCATCCCAGAGCAGGGTCATCAGCTCCTAGAAGGCTCCTGAAGGCTCATGCAGGAAACCCATCCTGTCTCTTTTCTCCCAGGCAGCACGGGGTGGGATGGCAGGGTAAGAAGGGTGTGTGGTAGTGAAAGATGGGGTGCATTTTACAGGGATGTGTCCATGGATGCAGCACTGAGCTTCTTGGCAGAACAGAATGACAATGCAGCAGACACTGCTAAATAGAGTACAATTCAATTCAATTGATGTCTTTAGACCTCAGATTTTACATTAAATTCTCCCAAACTGAATAGCTGCAAGGGCATGAGACAATCTAGGGAGCCTAGAACACCGGTGCTGGCCCTGTCCTCTGGCCCAGGGACATAAGAAGAATCCCTGCAGGTGATGCCTCGTCACAGAACCATGGAGTCTGGCCTGGCCGCACTCCGAGCTCAGGCTTCCGTGGGAGATGGGGTTTGGCAAAAGCCTCCAAATGTTTTACCTCAGTGTGACCCCTGGACTGACACTCCCAGGGGATGAGTGATGCTTGGGGATCTTTCCTCATTTTTCTGGGCTGAGAAACCAGCTTGAGGGGGTAGGGGATGGGGGCAGGGAGAGCTAGACTCTGCAAAATGAGTCCAGAATTTTGGCTCCTTTTGGAGTCAGAGTCCCCAAACTTCCTCTCGCTAAGATGTCCATGGAGTGGCATTCACTTGGCCCCTCCTCCTAGGCCATGCCCAGACTACAGGGTCACAGGCAGAAGAGATGAGCTGTGGGCAGTGTGGTTCCCCAGGGGTGGGCCAGGAGTGCATCCTCCTTGCTCCCATGGGAGAAAGCATCAAGGAACGCGATGGTGACAGCTTAGGGCCCACTTCAAATCTGCGATCATGTCAGAAGAAAGGAAAATGATCTGTAAGCTCTGTCACTGAGGAACTAGACCCACAGTTAGTGACCCAGCACTGGTCTTCCTGCTGCCTCCAATGCTCCTCTTTCCCCGGCACTAACTCTTATCTCTCCTTTTGTTCTCAGCTTAGATGACATGGCCTCTAGGGCTCCTTTTCTCCTCACCTGAGTCTGGGGCCACCACCTCCTGTGTCCCCAGATCACCCACATCTCCCCCATCAAGAACGGAGTGAAAGGTAGTCTGATTGCCAGGGACTGTGTCTGTCACTTTGTGAAAGCAAGTGTCAGCTGTGTCTGTCACTTTGTGAAAGCAAGATGAAGGCAGGGACTATGTCCATCTCACTCCCAACCCAGGCCCTGGCCAGAGTAAGGCACTCAATAAATACTTGCTTGTTTGGAGAATGGGGACAGGAATAACAGACGTTAGAATTTTTAAAGGTGAATTCCATCTCTAGAAACCTGTTGAGCATTAGGATGTGGAATTTGACCCTCTACATTTTGATCCTGAAGGAGGTGAAGGGGAGAACGATCCCACAGAATCCATCTGTAACTTTCAGTCTTACTGTTCTTGACGGGTGGATGGTGGAGGCAGGGCTAGGAGGAAAGAGGTTAGGGCAACGTGCATTCGTCCTTTGCTAATCGCCAAGTTCAGAGAGGAGAGCAGTCAGTGAGAAGGGGTTGGGAGGTCAAGGGGAAACTGTGACACCTCCTAGCTTACCCCACTTCCTCTGGTGCAGATACTATGTAATCAGGAATTAAACTTCTTCAACTGGCTGACTGCATGTCCAAGGGCATGTTCCATCTTGGAGAGTGTTTTTTCCGGGTCTCCATTTACTGTTCAGTCTTTGGAATGTTTGATACTTGTGACTTATCTGGTCTTGTTGAAATGTAAGTTAGTTTGTCCCCTGCCAAGGGAGGTGGGGCTGTCAAACCCAATGGGTCAGAACTCAGTCTTCTCTCCCTTCTCTGTAAAGGACCTTTGTTGGTCAGTTTAGGTTCCAGGAGGATGCAAATGAGGAATTCAGCTCAGGCACTCAGATGTGTAAACCTGAGGCTCCCTTTGGGGGCAGAGCCCATCCCCAAGAATTTCCCAGCATTTACTGCACTTGGTGGAGAGTTAGATGAATGACAACAGGTTGCAGGAGGCAGGACGAGAACAGCAGAAGGGATGGCTGCGGCCCAGATCCAACAAAGCATCAGAAGTAACAGAGAGGCCAACTGAGATATATCCAGCGACGTTCCCATTCAGGGTAGAGCCCTGAGCTCTATTTTTCCCAAGGGGCCAGGGAGACAGTTTGCCTAAATTAGTTTCATGGCACCCCATGGAGGAGATGGGCATATTGGATATTGGTCATGTCAGATCTCCTTCTCTTGGTCAAAGTGGCAGGGTGACAGGGAAACCACCATCAGCGATTCAGGAAGAAGAACTTGAGGCTCTGGAAGAAACTCGACTTCTGTCTCTGCTTCTGTTTCTTTTTGATGATGGGCACCCACACCAGCCCACACACCAGCATCATGAGTCCCAGGGACAGGAAAGCAGGCCCTATCATCTTGAGGGCTACAAGGCTCTTTGCACCCAGGGTCAAGGTGTAGGCCAAGCAGGTGATGACCACACCGAAGAGCAGGATGGCGCCGCCCACGGACATGATGATGACGGGTTTGCGGTAGATTTCCCAGTTACTCCTGGGCGTGGTGGTCCAGACAGACTCACTTCTGGAGCTGATGCACAGGGAGCTGGCAGTCTGGCTGGGCAACAGGTCCTTGGCTTCTGGAGACTTCTCGTCGACCTCCAGGACCTTGGGGAGAGCCTCCATCGTCATGCTCAGGACTGGGCACCTAGCACTGGCAACAGAAACAACAGTGAAGTCAAAGGATCGGCACATGCCCTTTCTCCACCTAGCATCTATCTCCAGCCCAGCTCTCACTGTGTTTGTGTGCTGAAGCCAAAAGGAAAATCAAGTGAAATCCATGTAAATAAGACACTACCCAAGATGGCTGAGTATTATTTCTTCTTGTGAGAGATAAATATTATGGCATTTTAATCAACTAGCTTTAATATTAAAACAGGGAACAGTGATGCCATTTTAAAAACAAACAAACACAAGGTAAAATCTATTGAATACCTCTTATTTTCAGACACAACCACTGTCCTCTACTGATGGTGTGTGAGTGTGTATGATCTTGAGGGAGTTACTTAACCTCTCTGTGCCTTTAAAATGAGGATAATCTATTACTCCTCTCATAGGGCTTTCAAAAGGGTGAAATGCTTAGCATATGCCAAGCTCTCTATACATGGTATCATTTGCCTATTAGAAGGGTGATACTTTAGATATGAACGTTTACATGTGTGAATGTGCCTGTGCCGTGCCAGGCACTGCACCAAACACTTGCTTTATCAAGTTGAAACCTCACAGTTACCCTGTAGATTAAGCATTAGTTCTATTTTACAGATGAGATAGTGAAGATTCAGAAAGGTGAAGCAACTTATTTAATTAAGATCACAAGACAAGGAATTGCCGGAGATGAGATTTGAACCCATCTGCTCTTACTGGGCTATGCACAGGCTGGAGAAGACCATTGAACGTAGCCTAGAATTTTGTGTGCTCTGTCAGTGCATGACAGTAGTGACTCAGCTTCAGAGTGTGACCTTCTAAGATGTAAATGCCACCTTCTGTATTAATTACACCAAATGCAGATCTCCTCTTTCTTGTTCTTAGGTCTGGAAGGGGATGTCCAACCTTTTTTCCTTTCTTTCGTATTCCCTACATTGGAAGAAGAGTTGTCTTGAGCTACACATTAAATACACAAACACGAAAGCTGATGAGCAAAAAAGAAAGAAAGAAAAGGTCCATGTATAATTTTTGTGATATCTGCTACCACAGATAAGCAAAAAATATCCTCACATAATCTACATGTGGCCCGCAGGGCACAGGTTGGACACCCCTCACAGAATCTTGTTTAACTTCAATGTCTCACCTCCAGGCCATCTTCAAGCCCTTCCGTCACCTGAGCTCCCCTACCTCCCAGTCCCTGCTCAGGGGAAGTCAGTGGTCACCTTTGCAGATCAATTGTAGTTCTGCAAAGAAGCACAGTTTCTCAGAGCAGTGCTTTCTCAAATTTATTAAAGGTGAGATTAAAGCCTTTCATCCCGTAGTTGGAA
This sequence comes from Loris lydekkerianus, assembly GCA_963574355.1. Taxonomy (NCBI): domain Eukaryota; kingdom Metazoa; phylum Chordata; class Mammalia; order Primates; family Lorisidae; genus Loris; species Loris lydekkerianus. The sequence goes on along the minus strand of CAUYPK010085716.1, from coordinate 25,330 downwards.
GTGTGAGTTCAGGTGCAAATGTCTAGATAGTTACAATAAGGTAATAACATAAATGACTGATACTAGACACTTTCCTAAGGATGGGTTTTTTTGAGAGGAAGGAGAGGCTGAGAGAGCGTAGGTCCCCTGTACAGAAGGTTTTCACCAAGTCACCATCCTGATTCATCTTTGAGTTGGTGCCAACCAATCTAGGGCAGCACTTTGTTCCTGAAAGAGTCTGTGTCTTAAAATGAGTAAGTGAACCAACAATCTGCCTCCCTTCCCCTTCCTTTCACTGGTCACTAAGGACAAACTCAGGACCTGCCCACTCATGGGAGCCAGGTGCCTGCCCTGCAGTGAACTCAGGTGGCTGCTGTTCTCGGGGCTCCTCCTGCATCCTGAGGCCACAGGCTCTCTGGCTGCCCTCCGAGGGGCCCAGCCTGCTGGGAATGACTTTCCTCACACTGTGCCCTCCCAAGCCTCTTCAGGTTGACTGCCTTTCATCCTTGCCTTCTGCTTCCCACCTCTCCAGATATTCTGGGCATCTTCCCTGGGCATCTTTTTTTCATGATTCTGGGCTGCCTCATGCCCCACTCACATCAGCATTTACAAACAGTCCTACTTGGGAGTGGAATGGGAGAGATTTTTTTCCCCACAGCAAAAAGTTTACTGGGAAAGGTGGGCTATTCATTCCAGTTGCAATAAAACCTCCTTAGGATACTCTGCTAGAGTACTAGAGTCAGACCCAGATGTGGGGTGGGGTGGGGTGGGGTGCATTTTTGGAAACCGTGTTACAAGCTCAGAGTAGAGGACAGCTGGGGATGAAGGAGACGGTGTCTGGAGCTGGTCCTTCTCCAGCTTTGGTGCTCTGGTCCTTCCCCCTCGACGCGTCTACACACAGAAATGTCCTCTACTGACTGTTCTTCTTCAGTATTTTCTATAGTTTTGGCTTAATCCTTCTACCCCTTGCCCCTCCTCAGGCCTGAACCACTGAACCACTGCCCCTGCCCTAAGGATAATGACCCCACTCTCCAGGACAGTGATGTTCAACAGCGGCACGCCATTGTGCCACCAACACTTTTAAAGATCATTAATTAAAATATTTTTGAACGATGTTCACAGTAAGTATATTATTTTTTACTCTTTTTTGATCAACATAATTTCACTATGAGGTTCAAGTGTGAGATAAAAAAGGTTAAAAAACATCGCTCTAGCACAAGCATTTACAGGTTCCTCCTCTTTGAAAGGGAGGAGGTAGGAATTGTAAAATGCCAGTGCCTTCAGAATTTAGATACTCACATTCCTTTACTCTGAGGTAGAGAGGGTATTTGAATCTCTCCTTTTAAACACTCTGAATAATACTACAATGTGCTTTGGTCACCATAGGCAGCCAGTGTTTGCTTCCCTTTGGATCCTGTGTTCTTTGCATAGGCTAAATGGTCATTTAAAAAGTGATGTTGGTCAAGTGTGGTGGCTCAAACCTATTACCCTAGCAGTTTGGGAGGCAGAAGCAGGAGAATCCCTTGAGGCCAGGAGTTCGAGAACAGCCCAAGTCTCTACCAAAAAAAAAAAAAAGAAAAAAATTAATACAGGTTTGGTGACAGGCTCCTATAGTTCCAGCTATGTGGGAGGCTGAGGCAGGAGAATCCGTTGAGCCTAGGAGTTTTGAGGTTTCAGTGAGTTATGATGATGCCATTGCACCCTAGCATGGGTGACAGCATGAGATCCTCTCTGTCTCTCTCTCAAAAAAAAAAAGAAGTTATCTTTTCCCCTGCAGGTTTAGGGTAGGGAAGGGATTATAAAGTGGGTTATAAATCCTTTAAGTTCACTAAGTTTGTTGTACTTTGTCTCAGCAGCCCTCAAAAATGAATACACTCAACTTCAGAGGTGGGGTGGCGTGCATTTTGGGAAACCGTGTTACCAGCTCAGAGTAGAGGACAGCTCCAGAGGTGGAGAAGGACAGAGGCCAACCACAGCTGTGAATGTCACCTTGCCTTCAGGGCAGCAGTTTGAGGAGGGGGGTGGGTCCTTCTCCCATTGAGGCCACGGTTTGAGTGTCAGAGGCTGCTTTACTGGGTGGAGACTCACAGCCCAGCTGAGCAGGCTGCAGGCTGTCATTCAGAAGCAGGCTTGTCTGGGTCCACACGGCAACTAGAAGGAAAACCCCACACAAGAATCTCACCAACCTGCCACCCAGGAGAACCCAGAAAGAAAAAGAATACAAGCTATGTGGTTCCATTTACATAAAAATCAAAAACACCGAAAATGACCTGTGCCATGAGGTCAGCACAGTGGCTACCCTTGGTGGGAGTGATGAATAGAAGAGGACATTGTGGGGACTTCAGGGATGCTGGCAATGTCCTCCTTCTTGACATGACAGCTGGTTGTGAGGTTCCTAGAACTGACTTCTTGGAAGAAAACTACAGGATTAGCAGAAGTTAGGTAAGCGTTGGTGGGGGAGAGACTTTCAGATGGAGAGACAAGTGTGCCTTCTCAGAGATACCGTGAGGAATGCGATTTTCTGCAGGCTGGAGTGCCTACCGAGTGTCTAGTGATGGCAGTGTTGAAATTCAAGGCTGGGAACAGAGATAGGAGCCAGGTTCTGCAGACCAGGGCGTGGCCAACTGTGACCCACCACCTGTGTTTATACAGCCTGCAAGCTAGGAATGGATTTAAAAAGAACATTTTGAATGGTTGCAAAAATTTCAAGAGAAGAATAGTACAGGGTGGCCATAAAATTCATGTGCAATTTAGAATAGTTTACTGGTTTAAATCTCACAGGAACTTTATGGCCACTCTGTACGTGGCAATTCATTAAAATTTGATGAAATTGAACTTCTGGTATCCCAAGAAAGTGTTTCTGGGTGACACAGCTAAACTCACTGGCTTATGTATTATGTATAGCTGCCTTTGCACTGTAGTTTCTGTAGTTGCAACAGAGATCCCACAGGCAGCAAAGCTTAAAATATTCACTATTGAGTCCTTTGTAGAAAGAATTTGCTGATCTGTGAAACAGGGTAGTGGGTGCCGTGGTGAAGAGTGGGCAATAGCAAAGCAACACAGGGTTTCAGTAAGAGGAAAATTGATTTTCATATTAGGCAAGTTGCTCAGCTGCAGGGTGGAGAATAGATATCGGAAGCCAGGACTAAAAAGCATAGACAGCAGTTCAGAGGCTGCCGCAGCAGTTCAGGTGAGAGACAGGGCAGGCCTGGTGTTTGGTTGTAGCAATGGATATGGAAGGAAGTGCACAGATTGGAGCTTGAGATGACAGTATCAGGTTAGAAGGAAGGCTGTGAGCCCATGTGCAAAGTTTTTTTTAAAAAATTAGGGTTTAGCTGGATTGTCCCAGCTAACAGATAGGTGAAATAGGAATAGTGTTGACAGATACAATAAAGAACACCCAGTTCAATTCAAATTTGAGATACAAAACAAGTAATTATTTTAGGCCTGGGTGAGGTGGCTCACACCTATAATCCTAGCACTCTGGGAGGCTGAGGCGGGTGGATTGCTTCAAGACCAGCCTGAGCAAGAGCCAGACCCCCTATCTCTACTAAAAAGAGAAAAAACTAGCCAGGCATTGTGGTGCACTCCTGTAGTTCCAGTTGCTTGGGAGGCTGAGGCAAGAGGATCGCTTGAGCCCCTGAAGTTTGAGGTTGCTGTGAGCTGTGATGCCATAACACTCTACCCAAGGTTATGGAGTGAGAGAGACTCTGTCTCCCCCTCCCACCCCAAAAAAAAAGCAAGCAATTTTTTTAGTACAAGTATGTCTGAAATATTGTGTGGGGTACTTTTACCAAAGTCACCTCCTTTTTGCTAATCGCTGTCTCCCGTTTTCCTGAAAACCAATTTTTTTTTAAAAGGGAATTTTTAAAAAAAACTCAAATTTAAGTGGATGGCTTCTCTTTGTATTGCTAAATCTGGGAGACCTACATAGGGACCTGCCAGAGTTCCCAGAGGAGCAAAGATTTTTCATGAGCGTGAAGGAACATCAGGGAGTCAGGAGGATGGACGGTGCCTGGGGTTTGTGGAGTGAAGAGTGAGGGGCATCTTCTTGGAAAGGCTTCAGAGAGTGGATATTTGTGGCAGAGAGCTGTGTTGTTGCGACTGAGTCCCAGATTTAAGGAACTCAAAGGAAGAATAAATTGATCATGGAGATGTTAAGGAAGTAAGGGGATATGTTTGGGAATGACCTTGTGGTCCAGAGAGCAGGGAGAAAAGGCATCGGTGGGGGAGGGGGTAGTAGTAGGGTCGATGGTACAGGAGCATCTTGGGAAAATCCAGAGTCTCTGACATCACCAAGAAATGATTCCTTCCTTGCAAATAGCTATGCTCAATAAATGGATCATTGTTGTTAGAGAAGATTCCACAAGGATCTCTGGGCTCATTCCTTACAAGACTAGACATCAGTGCAACATGAAATGAGAGTTAGCATTGTAATTGCCCCTGTGTCTGGAAATCAGTTGCTTTTTAATGTCTCTATTAGATAAATAGGTAAGAGATTTGCCATTGGCTTTCACATCAACTTGTGATTTCTCCACAAGGGTCATCTTGAGCCCACCTCTCAGGTGTAGAATATGGTGGAGATGTGGTTGCAGGTAACAGGTGCTTCCCACCTGCTCAGGGGCTCTGACTCATTTGGATAAATAGATTTTCTCACCACCAGATAAACTCCTATATCTCACAAGGGACAAAGGGGGCAGTCACCCCCTTTTTACTAGTCTCTGTCTTTTGGTGTCCTCAATCTCAAAGTGAGCTGGGAATCTTCAGCCTCAAGGCCATGTGTGGCCCTATAGATCCCCATGTGTGGCCCCTCAACTGAATCCAAACTTTATTAAAGGGTTTATTTTGTATGATTTGGATTCAGTCAAAAGGTCACCCTCAAGGATCCAGGGGTCACACGTGGCCCCAAGGCCACAGATTCCCCGCCTTTTAATACACATGTGGTATGAGAAGATACACGGCCTGAGATGCTCCTGTTTGGGGCATTATGCAGAGATGTCAGAATTAAGAGGAAAGGTGGGACAAGCTGATCTCTGAAGGACCGAATCCTGGAAATCCTCTGTAGATGGGGATCTCTTAGGCTCCTCAACACTGGGGGAGTTGGGCTCTGAAGGGATTTGGGCCCCACCTGAAGCCAGCAGCAGGGCCTGGGCAAAGGGAGCCCTCGACTCTCTTGGCTTTGGCCTGGATGTTTGAGGGTCCATCTGAGATGCTCAGATCCCTGCAGTAAGGATATCTGGCTGTGTAACGTGGGCCTCATATCCTGGTTTGAAGAGAGTTAATTCATGGCTTAGATAGAATATGGACAGATGACAGACAAGGAAAGGGAAGGAATGAAGGTTAAAAAACAAAACAAAAGAAAACACGGAGGACATGTTCCACAAATGCATAAGGTGATTCAGTGGGAAAAGGAACGCAATTTCAATAAATGGTGGTGGAATAATTGGACATTCATTGGAAAAAAACTTTAACAAGCCTACTTCACACTATCAACAAAAATTAATTCCCAGTGAATTATGTGCCTAAAACTACATAGCTTCTGGGGAAAACATAAAAGAATATCTTTGTGATGGGTGGACAGGCAAAGAGTTTTTAGACAGGATAGAAGAAAGAAAAAAAAATCAATAAATTAGATTTCGTCAAAATTTAAAATGTCTGCTCATTAAAAGACACTGGAAAGTAAATGAAGAGGCAAGCTCTGGATTAGCAGAAAATATTTACGAACCATGTCATCTGTCGGTGCTACACCAGATCAACAAAATGACAAAAGCAAAATTAAAAAATGGGCAAAATATTCAAATAGACCCATTACAAGATAACAAACAAACAAGGAGCCCATGAAAAGGTGCTTGATGCTGATATTTAACAGGAAAATGCAAATTAAAACCACAACAAGATATTATCACATATTTACTGAAAAGGCCAATATTGTAAAATCTCACAATAATGCAAGTTTGTGACAATGTGGAGCAAGAACTCTCAGACATTGCTGGTAGGTATGTAACACTGGTAGTTTCTTATGAAGGTAATTATATACCTACCCTTTAGCCTGACAATTCCACTCCTAAATATTTATTTATCCAAGAGAAAAGAAAAGGTATGTCCACAAAAAGACTTGTTTAAGGATATTCATGGAAGCTTTATTCATAATAGTCAACGCTCCTCCCCCCCAAGTAAAACCCAACCCGAACGTCCATCAACAGAAGAAGGGTAACTAGTTGCTCAGTCACAATGGGACTCTCCTAAGCACGAGAGAGGAGCTCCCTTCTGATACGTACGGCAGCATGAGCCTCACAGACACACTGGGTGAAAAAAATCAGACATAAAAGCCTAGGTATCTTGTATGTTTCCACTTATATGACATTTTAGAGACAATTAAGAGCTAATGAAGGTGACAAATCTCAGAAGAGTGGTTGTGGGGTTGCAGAGGAACCAGCTGGGAGACACGGGAGGGGAGGGCATTTTCGGGGCAGATGGAAATGTTCCATGGGGAGTACTGGTGTGGGTTACACGCGGGACCCTTTGGTCAACATGGTGCACTACGACCAGTGCCTTTCACTGTATGTGAATTGCCCCCCCCCCAGAAAGTAACTAAGAAAGTCTTAATAATAACTGAGGAGGGCGGGGTAAGAAGCAGGTGGAGTTAAAGACTGCCCAGGAGTGGAAGAAAGTTGATCATGGCTGATACCTTGTAGGAGAACACGGAGACCAAGAGTAGGGTACGGGCAAGACATACCTCAGCCCGAAAAGGAGACTCAGGGTGTGGGCAGAAGTGACCCCAGTAAAGGGAAGTCTGGGAAGGGAGGGGTCCCCCAGAGACTGGAACTGACTCTGAGGAAGAGGAGGTACTGAAAGGAAGAGGTGTTTCTTGAAGACATCAGGAATTGGGGACAGGGGATAGAGACACATGGACTATGAGCTAGAGTTCCCCCATCTCTGAGAAGGAAATTCAGACTTTCAGGAGCCAGGAGTCCTGCACAGAGCAAAGACGGGTTAGGTTGGGCAAATGAACATGTCCAGAAGGGAGGTATCAATAGGACGATCTCTTAACCTTGTCACCACTAGTCTATGTATCGGCCATGTGTATTTGGGAGAGTCCCATGCGTGTCTGGACGGAGACTCCACCTACACCTGTCTTTCATCACCTGGCTGTTTATTTTCCACCCTTCAGGATGCTAAACAGTGAACAGTGCTCACCAATATTGCGCCAAACAGTTTTTGAGGGACTCCTACGTGCCAGACCTTCTGCCAAACACTGAGTTACAAACTTCACTAAGACATTGTCCCTTCTCCAAAGAGAAGCTTGCAGGGCACCCGTTCACTGGGCCAGTGGCCTCTCTGACAGATGCAGTGAAGTCATATCTCAAAGAATTGGCTGGAAAATTTTTTGCCTTTTTCTCACACACTCCTACGTCCTTCCCCCAAGATATGGCTTGGTGGTGAGGCTATGCAGGCTGGCCAGCAGCAGTGAGTGCCTGAGATAATGAGGGCCAAATACTTTTCCCTTTAATAGGTTCCTGAGTGTCTGAAATGCACCACTTAATGGGAACAGTGGTTATGAGTGAAATAAGAGAATTGTTCCCCGGCAGATGACTGGGTATGGATCTGTGCTTACAGGGCTGGGAGCTCCTTCTTCCCTTTCCGTACTCCTTGAGGGGTCTTCCTCCACTTCCTATGCCCTTAGCACTTTGTGGAGGCTGGGAAATCAGTGAACATCCATTAAATCAGTGTTTCTCCACCTTCCTAATGCCTCCGAATGCCGCAAACCTTTAATACAGTTCCTCATGTGGTGACCCCCAACCATAAAATTATTTTTGTTGCCTCTTCATAACTGTAATTTTGCTACTGTTATGAATCGTGATGTAAATATCTGATAGGCAGGATGTATTTTCATTGTTACAAAGGGGTTGTGACCCACAGGTTGAGAACTGCTGCATTAAATGGTTAAATAAATAAGGGAATTAAGGGAGGAAAGGGAGGAGAAGGCTTTGGAGGATGTTTGCAAAGCAGAGTTATCCTGTGAATTTGCTTATTTTCCAGAGTCTGGTTGGGGCCATCGTAGGTTAGAACTTGGCTAGCACTGCATGACCAAACCACATTCAGGTCTCCCCACCCTTTGTTCCTAGACTAAGGTGGTGGGATGGAGACAGCTCAGCAGGGGCGGCTGTGAAGGGCCACACAGGATACTCTCTGGCCAGCACTGACTGTTCATCTCACCAAGACTGGGTGCCTTCTGCTGCTCAGAGTTCTTACCTAAGTCTCTGAGGAATCTGAGCTGCTTCTCCAAGGCGAGAGAAGCAATGTGCCCCGGGAGACTTTCCATATAATAGCAGCTACCACGCATTGAGCTCCTGGTACAGGCTGAGGACCACACTAAGTGCCTCATCCGAGCCACCTCATGGCCTTGGGACAAGTCACTGCTCCGAAGCAGGTTCGTCATTGCCCCATTCTGTAGGTGAGGAGAGGAAACATTTGAGGGACTTGGCCAGCATTACTCACAGCTCCATAGAGCATCAGGGTTGAAACCGGAGTTTTGCTGTCTGTCCGGATCCAGAACCTGGGTTCAAGTCTACCCTGCTCCACTTTGGGGTGGTCTTTATTCTCTTTTCAAATTGGGGGAAGGGTGGGTGGGAAGGACACTTGAGCCGGGATGTAGGCAGTCAGTAGAGCTGCAGTGGTGGCTGCCTTGGCTAGACGGTTAAAGGTTAGGCCCAGGACTGACAGCTGGGTAGACCTGAGTAACTGGGGCTGAAGCAGGGGACCCTGAAGAGCAGCAAGGGGCAGCCTCAAAGTCACCACTGTCATCCCATCAAGGGAGCATGAGGGGCCTGGCACGTACCTCTCTCTTTTAATACTCAAAGGTCCATGAGGGGTGTACTATTATCATTCCCATTTTGTAGATAAGAAAGCAGAGGCTCAGAGCTGCCCGCCCCCAAATCCTGGTCATCTACATCCTGTTCCATCCCTTCTCCAGGAGGGAACCTGACTCTTCTGCCTTCTCTTCTCCACCGCCTTCCTCCTGGCGTCCCACCACCTCTGCTTCCATGCGGCTCCTCAGCACTCACTCTCCAGCCCTCCCCTGGTGCCGCCCTCCTTTGAATGAGCTGAAACACAGTCGATATTAATAGGGTTGCCAGTTTTAGCAAATAAAATTACAAGGTGTCCAGTGAAATCTGAGCTTCAAATCAACAATGGCTACTTTTTTTCACACAGGAATGTTTTACTCTTGCTGGGACCTATGTGTACCAAAACATGTATTTGTTGCTAATTAGAAATTCAAACTGAATCAGGCATCATGCCTGAAGCTGCCAACTGCGATATTACAAGAGGCCCCGCTGGGCGGCAGCGCTTGGACCCAGAGTTATCTGGCTCCTCCCAAGCTGCTCTCTCCCAGGCCTCTGCACCTAGAGCGTTCTGATAGGAGCTGGGCTATTCTGGGCATTTCAAGGACCTAAGTACAGGAGAGAGGCTGGGGGAGTGAGCAGAGCCCAGGGGAGAAGAGGAGAAGGCAGGCGGCAGGATGGACGGACATGGCAGGAGAGACGTGATCTGTTATTCCCCAGGAAAACCCAGCCTCGCTGAGAAGTGGAGGAGCCTCCTCTCTGCCCGGGAGTCCCCACTTATGCCCAGTTCCACGATGCTCATCCCCACAGTCTCTTATCTTGTCCCCTCACTAGGACATTTAGTTAGCCATCGTCCACCCCTCGGATAAGGTGAGTGGGGGCCCATGCCTGGGCTGATAAAGTAGAGGCTGGAGAGTTTCTGAATAAGCTGCTGCTGTCACCATGGCTACCCTTCTGCCACCTGCTCACAGTGCATCTAGGAAGGGAAGTTTTCCAAAGGTCATGAGTGCCACTCACCTCCTCAGACCACCAGGCCTGGCTGGTGACAGAGTGGAAAACTAGCTTGGGTGATAGCACGTGTGATCATGTTTACCCCACTGTGGGGTCCCCGGGGTACACGGTTTGCAGACTAAGCGTGTCTTTGTCTGCTCTTCCATGTGCCTGCCTTGTTTCCCCAGTGTGAGGTGAAGGCCGCCTGAGCCAGCCGGCACGCTCCACCTGGGTTTCCTGGCACCTGCCCTGGGCGCCTGCCACACCTGCAGGAGGGAGGGATTGGCAGCTGCTGAGGTCTGATGGGGGGCACCCAGGAGGACAGCCTGAGTCTCAGGTCCTGCCCCAGTACTCTGGGGCCTGAGGGTGACCTTGCACTTCACCAGCAGGAAGTTTTGGCCTAGCCTCCACCTATGTTTGGGAGGATGGTCCCTGCACAGGCTGCTGAAGGTAAATGCTGGATGCTGCACAGGCAGGGCAGAAGCAGCCCTCTGTACACCAAGTCCCTGCTCCTTGGTGCACAGCCAAGGGCAGCCCTCTCCCCGCTGCCGTCACCATCTTCCAGGACCCTCAGTGGGCAGCCTCCTCAGGCTGGCTTCACCCTCTCCCAGCCCCCTGCCCTCTGGCCAGTGCTCATGCTTGCCTTTCACCTCCAGTTCAAAGACTCAACATGTTCTACAGCAAAGTTAAAACCAGCTCCTTCCTCCGGGGAGGTGGAAGGAAGGGCAGAGGGGAGCATTCCTACCTTACTTACTGTCCTCGATGTCCCAGGAAGGACAGGGGACTCAGGAACCACTTGGTGATGGTGCAGGGAGGAAGCAAGTAATGAGTTTCTGCCCAAGTCCTTCATCCCAGCTGGGGAAAGCCACCCTGCCCACATCCAGAAGTGGCTGCTGGCTGTGACTCCCAGCCACTGAGCAGGCTCCAACAGGGATGAGCTCACCAGGATATGGCCTAATGGGTTAACTCTTTGCTGGCACAAGCCCTCCGAATGTGGCTTTCTCAGCTCTGCTCAGCCCCTACAAGATGAACGTTGTGAAAAATTCATGATGCTTCTCCGCAGTCTGTCTTCAAGTCTTGGGGGAGGCACACATTTAGTTGATGTCTGGGCTGGGCAGTTTCTCCTTACCTGGGCTCAGAATTCAGAAGACCTGGAGTTTCTGGGTTGGTGGAGGTGTGCAGTGGCGAGGGTGGTGATGATGGGTGGCCCAAGTGGGGACTATGCCTTACCATAGACGTGGGCCTGTGCTGGTGCTATTCAGCATAAGTCTTAATAATGGGATCTGGAAACTCTTTGTTTTGCATGTTAGAGAAGGCCTGTGAAACAGCCTTGGTTCTTATGTGGTGGGGACGCGTCTGGGAACTTCCCAATGCCTATGGGTGGGCACTCTCTCCGAGAGGAGGGAAGGCAGCTTGTCAGTGCGGCTCCTTGGGCTTTCCTGATGATGCCAGTGTTGTTTTTTCTGGCTGCTCGTATGGCAATGAGGGAAACAAAAGGTGAAGATCACTGCAAGGGGGAAGAAAGGGTTTCCATCTCTATAAACCTTCATCAGACTGTGCCTGGGGAAGACATAGGTGAGCTCTTGAGTTGCCAGTTCTCAAGATGCTGGTGGATACACTGAGATCAGCAAAATGTCCTACAGTTCCGGAAGCCCCACCAGCCCCTGCCTTGTCCACACTAACTTGGGAACGTGGATGACTGCTGCTTCCCAGGGTGGCAGGATGGGCAGATGTTCTCACCCCTGGTAATAGTATATTGGGGCGTTTCCTCTGCAGGGAGGGCTCTCCCAGGAGAGGCTGAAGGCAGCATTGACTCTCCCCTCCCGTCTCTGGGATCTTGATTTCCTCACCCGTGCAATGAACAGGGATTCCAGCGGCTGCTATGTGATCAATGGCTGGACAAGCAGAGAGGACATGGTGACATGTCCTCTGAGCTGCGGTGGGGATCTCTAGCCCCTCCATGTACAATGAGCATTTCTGCTCAGGGAAATGAGCAGAGAGGATTCCATGAGCACCCAGGGGAACTTGACTTTCAAGGCTGGTGAGCATGCTGTTTGCCTTGCCTTACCTGCTTCTGACTTTCAGCTCAAATCAGTTTGTAAAACCAAATGGCCCACTTGCAAAGGAACCCTGGAGTGAATTATTTTGCAATGCAAATACTCAAATAATTCCTTCCCTTCCCCCTCAACCAGTGCAGACGTCTGTGCTTTCCCTTACCCTCTGCAGGATGGGGCAGTGTAGAGTGGTGACCATCAGTCAGAGTTAAACCCTCACTTGTCATCCCCTCCATGTCAGACACTATTCTAAGCACCTTATATATGTAACAAGTCACTTATTCCCTGCACAACGCTTGGAGGTAGATATATGAGGAGTATGACCATCCCTGTATTTATCCTTGGACAAATTATTTCTCTAGGCCTTAATTAGTTCATTTATTAGTTGGACATGAATGTTGCTACATCAGCATTTTTGTAAAGATTAAACGAGAAAGTGCTCATAGCAAGTACTTAAAGAATATACACAATATATGACATAATGCATATAATATACATGTATGACATAGACACACCTATAAGTACATGTGCAAATTAAGGAGAATTTGGGGTCTGAGGAGAAAGTGTCCAGGGTAGAAGCTGTGTTGTGTGCGGGCTCTTTCCTAGCAGGACAGAGGAGTAGGTGTGAAAAGCCAGCCTGGCCCCTGGGCAGTTGACTCCAGAGTCTGGAAGAGGCTGCTGCTGCAATGGTGGTGTCCAAGGGGCCAAGACAAGCTTGGGCACTCCCTGGGAGCTCTCTGGGCCTCTCATTCAGTGCCCTGACTCCTAACCCTGTAGCTCACAGTGCTCCAGCTCAGCTCTGGACCCCCTTCCCAGCCATCCATGTTCCAGGCAGCAGTGGCAGGGTAGGGTGCCCAGCCACCTAGGTTTGCTGGGGGCCCAGGGTTTCCCTGAGATGTGGAACTTTTAGGATTAAAATCTGAAAGGGGTAGCCTTATGAAAATGTAAGGAAAGCACCTAATCTTAAAATTTCCTTAGTGACAGTTAAAAATCAATGCTTCGAGTCCTCCAGCTGGCAGGCACCTCACCTATTAGGAGTTCTGTTTTGCACAACTTCTGAAAAGAGGTGAACAGACAGAAAAGAGAAGTAAGTCTTTCTCTTTGAAAATTGTTTTTGAGAATCTGTCTTTTTACAAAGTACCCTGAGTGAACAGCAGGGAAGGAGCTTCAGGCCTCAGCCACAGCTACAGGGCAGACTCTTCCCATTTCCTATGATAACCCCAATAATCCTGTCTCCAAAGAAAGGCAGAAGTGTCCCTCTTAGACCTTGACATCCTCAAGGTTTCTTTTTATCTGCCTTCTGCCAGGAAGAAAGAAAGGAGTGGGTGCAGCAGTTTCTTAACTGTGCCTTGCCTGTTTACAAATGCCTTAAAATCACCTGGCCTCCGGGTCTCGGAGCTATTTGTTCCTTCCTCCTTGGGATGTCAGGTCACCGCCTCCCTACTCTCTTTTCTTTCTCTCTTTCCTCACTCTCTCTCAACAAGAAGATAAAATAAACTTTATACCCTGATTTCTGTGTGAGTAATTTTTCTCACCCCACTCTGAGCACCTCCTAAGGTCTCTGCCCTCATGAAACCAGGAAAGTTGTTCAAATGTCAACTATATTTATTTTAAAGTAAATCCCAAACATATCTTTTTAAAGAAATTCTTGCAAGTAGAGATGTGTTTCTCTAACAGGTAACTTCCTTCCATTCTTCTTTTTAAAATAATTACCACAGTGCCACTGCAATCATACATGACATGTAAGCATCCCTTAAGGACGATGCCCATTCTAATTCACATTTCTCTGGTTGTCTCAAAACCACCTTTTAAATTGGGTTCTTCAAAGCAGGATTCAAACAAGTTCTGTCTAATACTAAGTAGCTATGTCTCTGAAACTTTTCACCTCTAATAACCTTTCTCTCCTTTGTTCATTTCTTTATTGAAGGTTCAGGTCTTTGACTTAGAGAACTCCCCACATTCTGGGCTTCCTTGCCTGCTTGGTCATGATGTCATTCAACATTTTCCTCCATTCTAGAAGGGCTGTGCCTCAGTCGACACTGGGGCTCTGGGTCCTATGTTAGAGAAACAGGTGCAGGGTCATTCTGCCTTTGCACAATAAGCCAATAATTGAGCCTGTGGGTTTTGCAAAAGAGAAATAATTTTTTTCACAAGGCAGCCAAGTGAGAAGGAAGGAGAATAGGTTTTATAGCTAATTCCCTGAAGATAAGCTTGAGAGATATTCCTAGATTAGTGGAGTAGAGTGGTCTAAAGGTGATTGGCAGGGAAAAATGAAGCAATCAGGGACCTGCCCAAGCATAGCCAGGGTTCATGGCATTTCATGAAACATACTTTCAGAAAAAGGTAGCATTAGCATGATCTGGGGGGTATTTTTTCCCCCTAATGTCAAAAGACCACCTCTTAGGCATTTGTGCAGGCCCACTTGATGGGCTGGTGGTCTCAACTGCTTCGAACTACCCTAAGTTCCTGAAAAACAGCTGAAGTGACTGTTACCATAGTGACTTATTAATATAAATGTGATATATAAAGTCACCAGTGAGGGTTAAGTTTAGTGGCTTGGCCTTCAGCTTATGAAAAAAATAACAAAAAGCAAGTGACCAAAAGCAAGCAGGATAGGCTAAGTTGGCTGACCTCATCAGATTAACCCCTTGGGGTTCACTAGAATAATGCCTTGGGCCAGAAGAGGTGCCCAATTATGGTGAATAAATGGCCACACAAACATCCATGAAGTACCTTGCTGTGTATGGAGGGTTTGGGCCTGCATGCCATCTGCTCCTTCAGTAGCCCTGTGACATAGGAAGGGCTACATCTTATATCTGCTTCTTCACTGTGACTCTGGAACAAGTCATTGACACTGAAGGTGGGATGCAGGGGTCATTTCCTTTATCCTCTTCCTGACTCTCACACCAAAGCAGGGGAATTGACAGACAGGAACCCTCAGATGAACTGCAGGTCTTTGAGTCCTCTTTGAAGGTTATCTCTTGCCAATGCCTATGCAGAGGTTCTAACCTGGGGAGGGCACCTGCATCTGCTGTGCTGGCGACAAGACAAAGAGCTGCCCACATTGCTGTCCTTATCTTCCACTGTTTGCTTTTTACTGTAGTTTTAACAACCATCAGGGCAGCTCCTTATTTTAATCAAACACAGAAAACAGGAAAGAAACCCCATCACTTTAGAAAACTATGCTCAGAGGTCGTCCCAGCTCCCTGCTAGTCATGTGTGCTCCAGACTGTACCCCAAAGCAGAGCAAGATGTGGGGACAGGGAAGTCATGGGGTGGCAGGCTTGGAGTGAGCGGCTTCAGCCCATGGGGAGTAGTGCAGGGAGGCCCCTTTTGCCTACAAGACTCTAGGCTCTTTCTAAGGGGCGTGAGAAGTCTCTTTTGTCACTCAAGACCAGGGAAGTCATGCAAAGCAATCCCTTCATTCAGGCAGCCCTGAGGGTGGGGGGTGGGGTGCAGCCCCTTCCCCTTCCCCTCTGCCTCCTTCCCTTCCTACCAGAGAGCCATGGCCAGAGACATGGGATAGATACCAGGGCCCTAAGTCTCCTCTGGTCTGGTCCCCTTAGTCCTCTTGAGAGACTCTGTAAAAGTAGCTCCCCAAGGGGTCAGTCACACAGGCCTGGGGCGATATTCTTAACAAGGTTCCTCCAGGCACCTCCTTCTTCGCTTTTCTCTTTCTTTTGCCTCTTCTGAAGCTTTCTCCTTGTCCCTGCCTGCCCTCCTTACACACCTGACAGTTCTCAAGACGTCCTAACTTCCTTGGGGGAGACTCAAGAGGGATCCTGTCCCTTCGTCTCCTTCTTAGTACCAATAAACTGAGCAGAGGACAGGAGAGGAAGCAGCGGGAGGTGGGGGAGGGGGTTGGATTTTATAACAGGGTGGGGCTGGGGGAGCTGGGGATGGCGGGGATGGGATGAAGGGACTGGTGGAGTTTACACAAGTAGGAGTAGGAGGGCGGGAGGAAGGAACGTCTTCATGGCGGAGAGTTCCCAGTGCCACCATTCCTGGCCCGCACCTGCCTTTCTTCTCCATTGTGGGTGTGTCAACCCATAAAGCTGCAGCGGGCAGGACTGTGGCCAGAGGGCGGAGGCGGCCCGCTCCTGGGCTGCGGCTGCCATCTAGTGGTCAACTTCAGCAGTGTTGCTTTCTGAAGTCGACTCAAGCCTGCCTTGGTCACTGCTTGGTCAGCCATCTGCCTCTGGCCTGACGATTCCCACTGGACTTGAAATTGGAAGATCCAATTGTACAATGGTTGCTGATAAATACAATATAATAATAATATTCATCACAGTTTCAAGATTTAGAAGAATTAGGACTTTCTAGTTTTTGAATAACTTAGATGATTCACGTATTTCTCTCTTGGTCAAGTACTGATTATGTATCCATTGTCTACCAGGCACTGTTTGAGGGTGGGCGCTGGAAATAGAGATGACCTCAGTGAACTATACAGTTTATATGGGGAGGGGCAACTACACTTATAATTCCAATCCAGAAGGAAAAACTCTTTAATATAGTTATATCTGTGCAATGCTATTGAGAGACCAAGGAGGGTTGGCCTAGGATGGTAACTGGGAGATGCTGCCTCAATAAGGTGATGGTCAGGATGATCCTCACTGGGCATGAGGGAGCCAGCGATAAGAATGAGGGGGCAATGGAAGTGATGGTGGAGATGGTGTTGTTGGTAGAGGTCCTGGAGGTGGTAGAGCTGTTAAAGGCTATGGAGGCCATAGAAGCTGTGGAGAAAAGAGGTAGGGAGGTGGCCAGATCCTAATGAGAGAAAAGCAGAGATGATGGAGGTGGAAGTGGTCACAGTGGAGGTGGTGATGGTGGAGTTGGCAGTGATGGGGAGGATAGTCATGGTGGTGGTGGTGGTAATAGAGTACGGATTGTGCCGATCACAGAGTTGTTGTCACTGGAGATGGTCACTTTGGTTTCAGTGATGGTAGAGGTGGTATTGGTGGAGGTGGAAGTGATGGTGATGAAGGTAGAGGTTGTATTGATTGAGGTGGAAGTGATCATGGTGGTTGTGGTGGGGAAGTCACAGGTGGAGGTGGAGGCTGCTGTTCCTACAGGGGTCACAGCTGAGCCTCCACTGGTTCCCATCTTCATGGCCCTTTCAGGGTGGCAGCTCTCATCTCTACTTCTACTTACTCTTGGGTCCTCAGAAATCCTTCTATTGTTTCCATGCTGCCTCAAGGTACAGAGGACGGTGGAGGGGTTCTCTGAGGTGATGTCTTTGTGGAAATATAAACAGATCACTCTCATTAGAATCTAATCACCTCCCTACCTCTTTTGTTGGGATATTCTTGGAGAAAAGACTTCACTATTTTCCCCTACATGCAGCTGAATTCTTCTGTAATCTGGGCCTCAGGCCAGGAAGTGGGATTCAGAACCCCTGCCTTAGGAAATCTATCAGTGTTAATATTTTCTTCCCTTAGCTTCTGCTGTGTACTGAATTTTGTTACCCCCAATCCATATGTTGAAGACTTAATCTCCAATGGGACTGTATAAGAGATATAGCATTTAAGGAGGTAATTAAAGTTAAATGAGGTTCTAAGGGTGGGTACCTCATCCAACAGTATTAGGGTCTTTATAAGAAGAGAAAGAGATACTAGGAGCATGTCTACACAAAGGAAAGGTCATGTGAAGACATGGTAAGAAGGTGGCCAGCTTCAGGCTAAAGGGGAAACCAAACATGCTGACACATTGATCTCAAACTTCCAGCCTCTAGAACTGTAAGAAAATAAATTTCTGTTGTTTTAATCATTTGGTCTATGGTATTTTGTTATGACAACTCCAGCAGAATAATGCACACCTTGATTCTCTTCCTTCCTCTCACCCGGAGAAAGCTGTCCCTATTTTGGGGTAGTTGTGGGTAATGACGCAGAGGACAGAGGATGGTGGACAAGACCTTTCTATGCTTAAGGCTTTTGTTCTTAACTCTATCATTCATGTGATATTCCCTTTTGTTCTTGTTAGGGTCTGGGCCAGTCTACCACAGCTTCTCAGGAAGCAGGGCCCAAGCACATCTTTGGGTTCACCAGTGAACATACCACACAGAAGGGGGAACTCCAGTGACTCTCCATCCCTTGGTCTGAGGCAAACACAGCATTCACTCTTGCATGCTTTGGGGAATTGTATATTCAAAGGGCAATAATAACATTGTTCCTTCCAAAACACAAAGCTGTAAATCAGAATCTTAGCTGTGGACCATAATCTTAGCTGTGGAAAGGTCTTAGACTTTCGTAGCTCTTCAAATGCCGTAGGTGTGAGGGCCAGTCAGTGACCACCAGAGGAGCTTGGCCAAAGAAGAAGTGACACTCAGTGTTAGGCAGGGCCCAGAGAATTACAGACAAGTGGAGTGGGAGGCAAATCATCCTGGCTTGAAACCAGCTTACTTTGGATGTCTTGCATGAGATAATCTATGTCTTTACTGTTTAAGCTGCTTGAAAGAGTGTTTCTATAATTTCCAGTGGAAAAAAATGTGCCCAGCCTCTCCCAGAACCCTGAATACTACAGTCTGATGGTAGGGAAGGCTTTACTGGGGCATCAATCACCAACATCTGAATAGTCTATTAACTCATTTCTGCAGGACATGATTTCTCATCCCTGAGTACCATAGAGAGCTATCTTTTCACTGATTTTTCCCAAAACAAGGATCTTCACCATGATTTCTTATAGATTCCACCATTAGACATAGATGAGGCTGGCACATTAAATGAGTGGGGTCTGTCATTACAAATTAACAAAGCACTTCCATTGAGCCCCTGCTATATCTCTTGAGGGTAAATTGGGATGGAGATGGCTGAGTGCACGATTATGCTTAATAAGAGCATTTCTTCTAATGGCTATATAGGAAAGGCAATGAGCTCTTCTATGATCAGTCCAGAGAGGCTCTTGAAGGTGTGGCTATTGAGCGATCCTTGTTGTAGCACAGTTTTCTCTAAGTCAGATTCATTGGAAAGAGGATTGCCTTTAAGCTCAATGTAAGGATATGTAATTCATCAAATATGACATTTTACTGCACTAATTTGTGCACAAGCTTCCTTCCCTTCTACTCAATCTCCTCCAGGGTGAGAGATTTTACTCCTGCCTTCCCATTTGTAGCACATGAATTCATTCCAGAAATGTCTCCTTATTCCCATAGGACCCTGAAACCTCTTGGGTTCACCAAACTATGAGATTTCAGGATGCTCCTGATGCATGGTAAACCAGACATACCTAGTCTCTGCTCTCCCAAGCATTCAGACTCATGGGGAAGGTTGGCATGAAATAGGCTATAATTACTTAATGGAAATAAAGACTAGCTAGAAGAAGTACAGGGGCACAAGACTATATCATGGGAGCACCTGACCTCGTTCCCAGAGTATCACAGAGGCTTCCCAGAAGGTGAACCATTTGAACAGTGACCAACAACTGGGAGGATTCCAAATGCAAGACCCAGAAGGAGGTTGGAGAAATCTGACTTAATTGAAAGATAGTTGGCAGGTAGGAAGAAAATCAGGTGGGAGTGGCTCAGGATGAAGCAGGGGCCAGACCTTGCCTGATCTTGCCCCTTGTGATAAGCTGTAATAGAGTCTTCACAAATGTTGGCTTCTGTGTATGATTGAATGAAATAGTGGAAAGATTTTTTTCCTTGGGTGACCTTACATGGGTTTCAAGATAAAAGGAAGTGGTGGCAATGTTCTAGTGAAGATGAAGGAGATATTTCTAGGTAAGCCAGGGGAAGGTGGGGATATACACAGGCAAGTTGTATACTTCTTGATGGATCAGGAACACCTCAGTGTGGAGATACCCTGGATTAGACATCAGTGTTTGGTGCCTATGGGAATAATGAGATTGGTGCTGGTCTATAATTCATCTCCTCCCCAACCCTAAACTCCAATTCCCCTCTTCACTCTCTTGAGATGCCAACTTAGATATCTGAGTTCCACCTCAGCAGAAACCCCCAAACAAAGCTGAGAAGAGAGAGGATTCCAAATTCAGTGAGGTCAAGAGTTACGTCCTGATATTTTGAAAGGTCTGTTTCAAGAAAGCTTGCTACAGATTAAAGAGGCTAAAGTGGTGGTGAGGGTTTAGGGACCCTGTGCTCAGAAGATCATGCTTGTCCTTCCAACTTTAGAGAACATGGAACTATCTAAGACAGACTTCCCTCTGGGTACTGGCCAGGTATTACATATTACCTGGAATTGTTAACCACCTAGTCATATGGCAAAGACTTCTAGGGTCCACCCACTGACCATTTTTTTCTTTCTGACAAATGCAATTTTATTTGGGCAGAAATATTTCTATTGGTATGTCTGGTAGAACATTCTAAGCTGAGATAAAAAGATTCCAACATGTCAGAGGTTCAACATAATAGAAATTTATATTATACTCTCTTAGTAACATTTGATAGGTATTCACTGTATCAAGGAATCTCTTTTCTACTTGATTACTTAGGAACCCAGGCTTCCTCCATCTCCCAGGGCCTTACTATGATTGTCTATGTTGAGCTAGCAGAAAGAGAAATGTCAGATTGGAAGGGAAAAATGTTTGGAGGAATAGATACACATGTAGGTCTTTTTGGCTAAGCCTAGAAGTGGTACATAACACTTCCTTTCACATTGCACTGGAGTGCACTCAGCCCCATGTCACATTTAACTGCAAGGGGGGTGGGTGGGAAATGTAGTCTAGCTACTTGCTCAAGGAAGTAGTAAATGGACTTTTGTGGAAAATCTCTGACCAAAGTCTCTATTTCAGTTTCCCTTTGTGTTAGTTAACTATTTCAGTTTAAAGAAGTATCCCAAAATTTAGCAGAGAAGCACAACAAACATTTATTATCTCACATAGTTTCTGTGAGTTAAAAACTTTGAAATAGTTTAGTTGGAAGTTTCTGGCTCAGGGTCACTCATGAAATTGCAGTCAAGATGTTGATCAGGGGCCAGACATGGTGGCTTACTGTTGTAATCCCAACACTCTGGGAGGCTGAGACAGGAGGATCTCTTGAGCTCAGGAGTTCCAGAACAACCTGAGCTAAGAGGGAGCCCTGTATCTACTAAAAATAGCAAAACTACTCGGGCGTTGTGGCAGACGCCTCTAGTCCCAGATATGTGAGAGGCTGAGGCAAAAGGATAATATGATTTCAAGAGTTTGAGGTTGCTGTGAGTTATGATGATGTCATGGTACTCTAGCCAGGGTGACAGAGTGAGACATTGTCTAAACAAACAAACAAACAAACAAGCAGATGTTGATCAGGGCTGCAAGTCAACTGAAAGCTCATCTGAGGCTGAGGACATGCTTTCAAAGCAGCTCGTTTCTAGCTCCAAGGGGCCTGGGAAGTCAATGCTGGTTGTTGTCAGGAGGCCTCAGGTGCTCCATACCAAAACCTCTTGTGAAGTAAAATAAAATCTTAAGGCTCCCTCTGCAGCTGACTGACTGGACCACCTGCTGGCCAATGGGATCCTCTGAAACCGACTGGGTAGCCATGGGAAAGGAGATCAGACATGCTGCCTCATGTCCCTCTCGCCTTCTTAAAGATGTCCTCTGTGACTTATAAACAGGCCTAAGGTTATGAAGGACACACCTGCAGGGCCTCAATATACACAACAAACCACTTGAGTCTGTACTTATATCCGGTAGTTTCTCTGATTAACAGACCCTCATCTTAACTCAGCATTCCTTTTTGCTGACTTTTAGACAGAGACTGACTCTTTCAGCCAATTGTCAGCTAAAGAATCTTTGAACCCACCTATAAACCTATAGGCCCCTGCTTCAAGATGTCCCAGCCTTTTGAGCCAAACCGATGTATGTCTTCCAATTATTGATTTATGAGGACACCCGTAATTCCTGTCTTCCTAAAATGTATGAAACCAAACCGTAACCCCACCACAATGAATCCACTTGCTCAAGGCTTCTTAGGTGTGGCTCCAGGTCATGGTCCCCAAATTTGGCTCAGAATAAACCTCTTTAAGTTGTTTTATAGAGTGCGGCTTGTTTTCGGTTGACACTGTCCGGAGGGCTTCATGTGTGTCCTCACAGCATGGCAGCTTGCTCCCCCAGAATGAGTGACCCTGGAGAGAAGGCAGAATGCTGTTTTTCCTGTAGTCTCAGAAGTCACTCAATATTATTTCTACCACATTCTATTTATTAGATGAAAGTAGATCAAAGGGAGAAAAATTCTTCTTTTCAGAAGAAGATTTATCCAAGAATTCATGGGCACATTTTAAAATTACGACACTCTTAAAGGAAGATATGACATAGTCCAGGGAAATGAATGTTTGGGGAAGATGTAGGCAGGGCTTCCGGGAGCGCTCCCTGAAAACTTGGTCTTCTTGCCCTTCCTACCCTGCTCTTTCTTCCTGTCTCAACTTCAAGTGTGACTTTCATTGCTGCTGTGGCCATTGGAGGACAATGAAGAAGTTTTGAGGGTGGAACTGAGAAATGAGAAGAACAAAACAGGAAAGAGAAGGAGCTCAGGACTTTGATGACATTGTAGAGCCACTAGGATGGCCCTGGACCTTCTGCTTTGGACTAAATTACGGGAAAAAATGAATCAGATAGTGATGAAATCAGTGTATTTTCAGGCATGGGAGGAGGGTCTCTGTTACAACCAAATTCAGTTCCTAACTGATGCATCTGCTATAGGCCAGACAGTACTAGGCCTGGGGAGACACATTTGAATGAGAGAGCATTGCTGTCCTCAAATGCAAAGAATTAAATGCCGGGTTGCGCACATCAAAAGAGGAGCACCCTCTCACACAAAATGGAAAACATTCCAGGAAGGCTGTAGAACATAGAAGAAACTCAGCAAATGAAACGGAAGTCCCATGGAGCAGTGATTTTGGTCTATGATGTTTACTGTTTTATTGCTTGTGCTTAAAACATAATCAAAGACATTCGCATAATACGTAGCTAATAAATGAGATGGAAATAGCGCATGTCTTCAACTTAAATAAATATGGTCTGGGCGCTGTGGCTCACACCTGTAGTTCTAGGACTCTGGGAGACCGAGGTGGTTGGATTGCTTGAGCTCAGGAGTTTGAGACCAGCCTGAGCAAGAGGAAGACCCCATCTTTACTAAAAATAGAAAAAACTAGCCGGGTGTTGTGGCAGGCACCCGTATGTAATCCCAGCTACTACTCAGGAGGCTGAGGCAAGAGAATTGCTTGAGCCCGAGAGACTGAGGTTGCTGAGAGCTATGATGACCTACGGCATTCTACCCAGGGTGACAGAGTGAGACTCTATATAAAAAAAAAAAAAAATATATATATATATATATATATATATATATACACACACATACACACACATATGTATGTCTCCAGTAGGGAGGAGATGATGGTGATGGTCTTCTTGGATTTCTATTTAGGTTGTAAGGAGGAAGCCAGTTGGGTAGGCTCTTAGGAATCCGGATCCCTGGGGAGTCTCGGCAGACAGAATGAGTGATGGGCAGATTCTTTGCAATCGCTTCCAAAGCATACAGGGCTTCTTGTGGCATTGATTCCTGGACTCTCTGGGTATTCAATTTGGCTTGAAAATGCCTCTCCCGAAAGTCATAGCAATTAAGGAAAGCGTGGTGAGAGTACTAACCCATTTAATTAATGAGGTCATTTGTTTTGCTGAGAATCTCATGGAGGCCTTTGAGGAGGACTTGCTGCAATGGATTACACCCTCCAAGGATGGGCATTCTCTGTTTAGGCCATAAAGTCCCAGTCCCATCCTGCAAAGCCAGTTGCTGGTTTTAATTGACATTCACTTGTCCTTTTATGCTAATTTCTCAGTGGACCTGTTTGACTTAAGCTGCTCTCCCTAGGGGAGCTCTCAAAATGGATTTGACCATTTCAGCCAATGTTTGTAGCACACTGGACCCCTGTCCAAAGAATCACAATGACATTAAACAGCTGCAAATGTCCTACTTTTGTTCCCCTCTAAAGTTACAGAGGACACAACCCTGGAGCCTGAACATTTAGATTCACTAAGCCAGTGATTTTTATGCACTCTAGTTGTACCCAGTCCATAAAGATGTACCCAGTGCTATAGACCTGTATCCAGGGATTTCCCTTGAAAGCTTCACTAGGGCCCATAAAAATAATGAAGATTTAAAAAAAAGGTCTCCAAACTTCAAAAGAAAATATTAATGAAAACTTTTCCTAAGTAATATTCTAGAACCCCAAATTTAGGCTCTTGTATCTTATACACAGCCAGAGCCAAATTGTGACACTGGTGCTTGGAGACAGAGAAAGGTTTATTTGATTTGGCCAAAGTGAGAATATAGGAGTAAAAATCTCTCAGGTCATCTTGTCACAGAGATGAGGCAGTGAGTTTTCAGTGGGTTGAGGGTGAGCTGGGTGGGTCAGGGAAGTCTGTGTTGCTTTTATTTCATTATTTACTTATTTTTTAATGTTTTCCATCTTCTCTGGTCATTCTTTCTTGAGCTGCTATTAGTCTTAGATAACACCATGATAACCAGACTTCTGGGCATCAGCATCTAGTCTCAGCTTTTTAGAGGGGTGTTCATTTCTTCTGTACAACAAACTCAGATTCTCCTTGTGACCCTAGAGTTATGTCCTTCTGCTTGACAAGGACATGGTACCTCGGGAGTTAGTAATTGCTGTAAGACCCAGGGACACTGAGCAATAAATGAGGCATTGCCATGTGCCGACAATCAAGGGCCGAGGTCCATTGTACATGATTTCAGTCACTAATAATGCTGAGGTACTGGAATCTCACAGGGCCTGGCTGAAGTAACATTAAGCCACCGAGTCTACTAAAATATCACTCAGTGCTTACATTGTCATACATAAGCTATATTCAGTGTGAAAGGTGTGAACCATGGCACCCAGAGATGAGGTGGCAGAGGAAATATTCAGGCCAGTTTTATTGTAAGGGGAGGATGACCCACCTGGGCAGTGCAAAGGTGGCATCTGCGCCTGGAGGCAGTTAGAGACCCCTTTTATACGGGGCTGGGTAAATTCTACAGCTTGCCTGTAAAGTGAGGGTCTTTTGGCATGAACTTCTCAGGGGGTGGGTTAGCCAGATCCTTTGTGTCTTTGTCTTAAGAGGAGAGGAGGAGTGAGGGGAGGGGAAGGGGTTTGTGTGTGGCTGCCTTAGGGCCCCCAGCACAATGTGGGCATATTTCAGTTGAAACATTGAATGTAATTGTGAGGTTGGGAATCTCTAAACTTGAAGATAGTAACTTTGGAAGTCCTAAAATGGCCTTGAGTCTACTTTGCTTATTGAAATCAAGGTAAGGTTATGCTAGAACCCTGTGGAAGTTCAAATCCCTCCCTATAATCTATCTATTCTTTCCTTCCTTCCTTCCTTCCTTCCTTCCTTCCTTCCTTCCTTCCTCCCTCCCACCCCCCCACCCCCCCCCACCTCTGGGGCGAAACATCGGCCCCGGTGTCGGGTGGGGTGGGCTCCACACCAGCACCACCCACCAACCGCCTGGGGCTTTTTGTATTTATGCGCCCCCCGCCCCCG